>PVKA01000541.1:104303-194714 GCA_004027165.1 Ctenomys sociabilis | reverse complement strand
AGAAAGCGTAGTGCTCTGGAAAGGCGAGCCCTCAGCAGGCAGCAGCTTCTGTTCTTCACAATGCAGACCACTTCCGTGGCTGCTGTGCACGTCCGCGCCACCTGATTGCTCTCCCACTGGGGTGTATATGGGATTTGTGGCAAAGAGGTCAGTGGCTACAAGGGGAATTGCATTGAGCAAAAGTGAAACATGAACTAGATCTCAATAGAAGCAGGCAGGGGCTCGACAGCAGAGGTTCTGCCAGCAGAGCCAGGATTAGCTGCAGGAGGAATGACCAGTGGAGTGCGGGGGAAGAGACAGTGACCACGAGGCCAAAATGAAATACGGAGTGAAGAGGAAGCAGAAGGAAGGCTGGGCAAGAGAAGACGGCACTGATGGGGAAGACGTAAAATTAAACAAGCTAATGCTTTTTAAAAATTGAATTTAAAAAAAAATCATTTTTTTTTCCTCCACACTTCTTTTATTAACCAAGCCTTTACTGTGGATTCGAAAGGCCCAAGTTCACTAGACTCAGCAAATATGGTCTATAAACCTGAGAAGTTAATTAAGGGCGGAGAAAAGACGGAGAGCGACAAGACAGAAAAGGCAGAAGAGGTGGGTGCTCACGGTGCGCACAGCAACGAGGAGCAAAGATGCTAAAGGGCATCATCAGAGAAACGGAACGGGGGAATTTGTCCTTCATAAGTTGTTATCATGTCCTTATTTTTCACCTCTCTTTGGCCAAAACTTGAGCCATGACATAGGAAGAATCAGGAAAGCACGACGCTAAGGACCTGCTCCTTCCTGCGCAGTTGCGGTCCAGGCCTGTAGCCTCTGGGACTCATCTACCGGACACCAGCTACACGTGCGCACATTCGTGCTCAGAGAGGCCAGAAGGGTAAGGCATAGGCGCAAAGCCCCACGACTTCTAGGCGGAACAAGACTCTCGCTGCACCGAGGAGCAGTGTGTGAGGGGGTGAGAAGCCAGCGACAGAAGCTTATTGGACCTTTCTTCTTCCCTATGAGCAGTGCATTACAGCTGATGACGCCGTTCACCAGCTCCACTTCTATGTGTGTTGTTAGGAGGACTTCGGATGTGTGACTGGTGACACATGCAAAGGCACAGTGCTGTGGCTGAACAGCACAAAGGCAGATGCAATTTAAATGCCTATCAACAAGAGAAGGGATAAATACATTCTGCATACTCATATCATGACAGAATGCTTTACTACACTTCAGCTAAGTGGGTATATTTCGGTTAGCTAGCACTGAATGAAAGAAGCATGAAAGAGAAACAAGCATACAAGTGACTGATACCATTCATGCAAACTATGCAAATTAAAGATACATAATGCAGCAACACATACTTTTGTGGATAACTCAGTGCTAAAAGTACCATTTTTGAAATGTAAGGAGAATACATGTGGGATGGATGATGATGAAAAAATGGCCCATAAGTTTTTGTTTAAAGCCAGAATTGAATATGACAGCATGTTACTTCTTCTTAATTTCAGATAGTTTATAATATTATTCACAACTGTTTATAACAGTATTCTATGCATTTTTACAGTGAAACCATAAAATAAAATATTGAGGAAATTGTACATGTGGAATCTCAGTTGAGGAATTGTAAATTCAAAAATCAGACAACAGCCAAGAAGCTACCTTTGATGAACAAGTAATAAGCTGAAGCAAATGGGGTGCACACGTGTCTATCAGGTGAGGGGTAGCAGGCCATAGCCTCCCTGTCCCTGGCGCCTGCCACATACCTCCAGTTAGTACAGCTGGGGGTCTGACTGTGAGGCTCATGAGAAGGATGCAGTGAAGGGAAGTGGACATGAGGGGGTGGGCTGGCAGTGGAGGTCCTGCATGAGGAAGTCGGGCCTGCTTGGGGGCTGGGGTAGAGAAGTAAGGAGCCACCTGCTTTAAGGCCTCTTCCTAAGGATGCTGCATTCCCTTGCAGAAGAACGAATGCTCCCTCTTACCACCTCTGTCAGCCCTCCTACATGGTCAGACTCGTAAAGCAGAGCATAACTTACAGTCACCAGGGTCTGATGGGAGGAGAAACAAGGAGCTGTTCCATGGGTATAAATTTAAGCTGTGTAAGATGAATTTGTTGCAGAGATTAACAAGATAACAATACACAGTGTCTATAGTTAGCAACATAGTATCGTGTGCCTTAAAATATGTCAAGATAACAGAGCTCTTCTTAAAAGTTCTTACCAAAAAATGTCCATAAAACATTTCTGAAGTGAGCAAGTTCAGTACCTTGACTTGGTGAGTAGGAATAGATACATACAAATGGCCATACTCACCAAAATTTATATATTGAAGGGTGCATTTATTAAAGTATCATTTACACTTTAATAATAAGGCTTTAAAAATCAGAATGAGGAGCCTCATAAACAGAGCCATTTCAGTTACTTGTAAGCAGGCAAAATGGAAGAAAGAATTTTCAGGCAAAGGCAGTGTGTAGAAGCTGCACCAAAGGTACACGTGGGTGTATCTGTAATGCGGCCATCACACAGTGAGTTTCATGCAGTCAGGTTCAGAGGCCAAGCATGGCCCACTATCTATCCTGCATGCCCCACAGGCTGGCCACTGCCTTTACATTTTTTAAAAGGAGTGTAAAAGCAAATGGAGCATTAGGTTTTATGATATGTGAAAATCATAAGGAATTCAAATCTGTGTTCATAAATACACTTTTATTGAAATACACCAACGCCCGTTGGTCCGCATAATGGTTAGGGTTGCTTTCCCAGACTGGATTGAGACTTCTGGGCAATCACTTAGAAATCATGTGGGCAACAAGCCTAAAAGCTTCACTGCATGGTGTTTCAGAGAAACTCTGCCAGTGCTTGCAGTAATTGGACAAAGCTCCTCCCCACAGGTGACCCTGGTTGATTCTCCTGATCATTCGATCTAGGAAACTGTACAAACCTTCACATCTCTCTCTGTCACACACACACACACACACACATAGTCACACAAACACAAACACACACACACACTCACATCCAGGCAAGAAGCTGGGCCTTAGAAGAAGGTAAAGCAAGACAGGTGCAGTCAGGCACAGGGAATTGGTCAGTTGGGGCTGTCTCTGGAGAGCGGACATACAAAGCCCATGTCTCAGCCATCACAATGCCTGCCTCCTGAGTCCACAGAACCAAGTGCAGGTCCAGATGAGCTTTTCCTCTGCAATTGTTGCCAGCCTCTGAGACACCTCAGTGTTCCCCAAAAGCCTTCTGTAGACACATGCCTCACCTCTGCTTTTCTTGGTACAAGTGTGAAGGGGTTCTGGGTGCACACAGGCAAGTACAAGCTGAAGGCTATGAATCAAGTAGGTAGCCTGAGAGGTGATGACTGAGGAGTTTCAGTGGATTTACTGATTACCCAAGTGACTTACTTTAGGCAAAGTAAAATCAGGCTCTTCCAGCAAACAACAGAAAATTGAAAAACAGATCAATGAGAGCAGCTCCAGCTCATTTCCAACAACTTTATCGGATGCAGTTACCAGAAGCTAAACAATGCATTTAAGGCTTAGGTCTGGCCTGGGCATTGTGCTAAGGCCATACTTAAAAGCTTACCCCCTGCTGAGCATGCATCACAGTACTTAAGTGAGAAGCAGGTCTTTATTTTTTTTTTAAACCCCTGCAGATTTGGGATTTGCATAAGTTTTTAGGCAAATGTTATCTCTACCATGGCTATTAGCTGCTACTGGTGGAACAATGGATCTGAGGTTGATGCCAATTAGAATTGGGTTTATAGTCAGAAAGAAGGTTGGCCCTACTCAATTTGCTAAAGGCATCTAGGTTTTTCCACCTCTCTCTCACTGCTCAACAAGCCCACTTATGCCACTCCAGGTTTTCTCGCCATGCCACTATTCTAAAATGACTTCTGCCCCTCTCTCTGGAGAGCCAGGAAGCCCTTTGTAGCTACACTGTCTTCAATCACTTCTTTGATATCCAGTGACAACTACAGTTTTTTCTATATCCTACTTTTTAATTATGCCCTAGTTCTTTTTTGTCTTTATCGGATGTTTTCACACAAATTGTGAATGGAAATTCAGACCAGTCTGGGGCCCTTGGTGTGGGGCTGCAATGAAGGCCCAACATCCTGCCACTTTCTTCCCCCACAACCACGTGGTTCTCTATTGAACAAACCTTGGAGAATCCTAGTAGATTTCCTCCTGTGTAACTGTCCTGCCTCTTTCTGAGTGTATGGGGAGAGTATTTAATTTCTCTGCATGTCGGCATCCCCATCTGCTCAGCCCCCTAGTCCAAAACGGCCTCATAGGCTTGGTGGAAGACTTTAAGGAAATCCAGGTTGAGAAACAGCTGACTGCGACACCTGGCACGAAGGAGCTGGGGAATGGACACAAGCCGGCTGGCAAGTCTCAGCTGGACTGAGCTCTCCTTAGGTTTTGTTTTGGTTTGTTTTTTCCTGTTTATTTCTAGAAGAAGTAGCTGATTTCTTCAAGGAAAGCTGAACTTTCCCTTTTTGGGAGCATTTTCTTTCTTGGAAGCTTCCTGTTTCTCCTTGGCTCCTGTGGAAGAGCACCTAAATCCCAGCCAATTGGTTCAGTTTATACTAGGGAAGAATTTGAAATGAGCTCTGAGCATGCAAGAAAGTGATTTTCCATCTGATTCCACAGATGAACCAAGTGTGTGTGAGTATGCATCCACACACACAGGCACGCCCACACACAGGCACACAGAGGCACACACATGTGCACATGCACACACATGCACACACACATGCAAAGAGCTGGCACTATAATGCTATCCTGTCTATGAGTGACCTTTTACGAAACAGTGAAGTGGAGGGGCCTGCGTGCTGCACAGCCACAGGCATCTCAGCTCCACAGCCACTTCCCAGGACTGCCATAGGCCATTTCTCTTGCCAATCTTCCTGCACTGTCTCTAGCTTTAAGCAACAAGAACAGCCACATTTCAATGTGAATTGGACTAGTCTAGATGGCCCCCATCAAGGTTGCCAGGGAGACAGTAGAGAAAGAGTAGTGAGAGCAAGTGAATCCCAGACCCCGACACTGGAGCCGGCTTCCTCGCCCATGTCCTTGCAGAGCTCCAGTGTGAAACCTGGCATTCTCCAAGAAGGAGCAAGAAATCAGAAGTCAGCTCTGGTGCCCGCCCTTGGCACCCACATCCATCCCACCTGTGTTTCTCAGCCCCCGCGTGTGCCCCTCTGCACAAAGAAACTAACGCCTACACTGACCCCTGCCCCACCCCGTCCCACCACCACCACGCTTTACAGTGGCTGAATTCTGAACATAGCATCTCAGGATCTCTGGGGATCTGAAATGAATCCCCTAAAATGCTGGAGGCACAGGCCCTGACAGTCGCCGCGATTACAGCACAAGTAAGCTTCTAGACTCCCTCAGTATTTACTTGTTAGTTCGTTCACCTAATAATTCATTCATACCACACGTGTGTACTACTAAATTATCTGTAGGAGCATCATCTTGCGACATGAAACATTCAAGACACAAGATCTGAAAAGGCCTTCCCAAGAAGAAATTTAAACAGATGTGCTACGTGTAGGCGCGCATCTGCCTATTTGTCTAAAGGGTAAGTAAAGGTAGAGGGGGGGATATTAAGAAGCTGATGTCATTTTTTGTTAATTTTTATTAACTAAAGTGTTTTAAATAAAAAAAAAAGATATGCCTTCATGACAGCATACAGTGTGAGGATGCAGCCAGACCCAAGAACGAAAGGATGCTTAGCTGGAAGAACGAAAGGAAGCTCACTGCAGGCACAAGGGTACATGAGCATAAGCTTTCTATTGAGATGAGGGTCCTACCTCCAGAAAGGCTGCCAGAGGAATGGTTTTCTGGGACTTGCCACCCCACCACTGCCAGGGCAACGCAGGCAAGGGTCTAGCTGGACACTGTCTAGCCATGGTATCCTCTATGCTATGCTGATCTTACAGACATGTAAAGTGCACATGCCATGGGGTCCTGGGGGCTTCCGCCAGTTTTCAAAGGCAGATCTGGCAGTAGGCCCCTACTTAGGAGTTAAGTGCACCTATGGCAATGAAGCTGAGGTGCAGTGAAGACCCCTGGAGTTGTGCTAGGAGTGTGCAAAATCTAGAGTGGGCAAGCAGCAGCAGAGCTGCAAGGGGAAGGCCACCACAGAGGGTCTGCCGGGCCCCTCGGCACTCATGTCTCATCACTGTGTGCCCCCCAGGTTCTTAACATGGAGTCATGGGATTTAATCTTTTTCTGGCTGGGTTTTATTTCGCTTTAGTCTGATGTTTTTCTCTCCTGTACTTCCCTTTTGGAATAGGAATGTTTACCCTATGCCATTGTTCCTCATGAATATTTAACTTGATTTTGATTTCTGCAAAAATCATAGCTAAGAGCCTCAGTCTCAGAGGAAATTTTGGGTTTGAACTTTTGTACAATGCCAGAACTGAAAAGAACTTGGGAAAGGGATTATTGGGTTCTATGCAAGATAGTTACATCATGTTAGGCAGAATTCCGACCTTGCTTAAGTCTGCATCTGGAGATTTAGCATGGTTTAAAGACTCGTGATTACCTGTCAAGGTGGCACATGGTGGGCTTGTGCCAATTAACCTTTATTGTCAACTTGAGTGGAGGGCAGGGGAGATGGCTTCATGGAATAAGGGCTTCCCTGGCAAGCGCAAGGGCCTGAGTTCAATCCCAAGTTCCACAAAAACAAACAAACACTTGAGTGGAGTAAGAGATCCTGGGAAAGTGCCTGGAGCAGGAGTGTGATGTTCATGGTGAGCGTGCGTCAGAGCAGGTTGTGCTCCCAGGAGGCAGCGCCCATTTGGAGGAGGTGGAGACTGTCAATGTTACTCTGGAGGGGGCAGCTCTCCCTGGTGCTCAGCTCTCCTCCTTTGCTTCTGGCTGCCAGCAAGAGAGGAGCTTTACTTCCCCACAGCGCTGCCACGATGCCTGTGCTCTGGTGCTAGCTGACCATGGACTGCGATTTCTGAAGCCTTAGGCCCAATAAATTAATTCTGCCTCTAAGTTATATAAGTCAGGCACTTTGTTCCAACAACAAGAAATCTGGCTAATACAGCTCCATAGAAGGTAAGAACTTCATTTAGCATTTTAATACTTCTCACAGGGTTGTATACATATTAAAAGCTCACTTAGAAAATTTTGGTGGTACTAGAGATTGATTCCAGGGTCTCATGTATGTTAAACAGGTGCTCTCCAATGAGTAACATCTCCAGATTATTTTATGTTTTTGTTTTGAAACAGGTTCTCATTACATTTCCCAGGCTGGCCTTGAATTTGTCCTCTTCCTACCTCAGTCTCCTGAGTGACGGGGACAGAACTCAGTACACCCAGTGAGAGGTATTTTTAAATGACGAAACTGACTATTTAGATTCTCCCAGCTAAGATGACTAAAATAAGCAATAGGGCTTTCTTGTGGCTCTTCCTCCCTGGACACAGCTAAACTAAAGAGATTTAAAGTTAACAGTAAATTTCTATATTCCCAATAGCCTGTTTCATTAACAAATTTTCAGGTCAAAGGCAAGTCTAAGCACCTTTGTTCTTCTGTGCTAAAAGGCAGATCTGGTTCTTAAGGAATATACATGATTTTAACTCATGTGTCGATCCTTGCTCTGCCATCTCAAGAGGAAAAGTTCTGATCATCGCCAATAACCACCAGACTTAAAGTCCTTTCAAATTTAGGACAGAGACAGAAACTGGCTCTTTGGAGGCTCCTCCTTTGGCTTTCTGAACAATCTCAATGAATCCTGCAGTGGTTTCACAAAAGAGAAATTCTCATTTGACGAAAAGATAAAAGCAGGTAATGGACATTGTTTACACTTGTTTGGATGAGCACCTCCAACAGCTAGGAAGTCACAGCGCTTCTCTTCCTGGGTCCCTTATGTGAGAGTTCGACTGCATTCTTCCAAGCACCTCAGCAACCAAGGCAGGTGGTGCAGACTCGCTGCCCAGGTCTGCGAGCTCTGGTGGGGAGGAAGGAACTGAAGTGCTATCTCATCTCCTAAGTAAATGGTTTGGCCCTGAGGTCAGTCTTCCTCATGCCCATGTGGCCAGCTAAACTCTGCATGAAGCAGCAAATAAATTATTACCTTTAAGATGAGATGAACACAGAATTTAAACTATGGCCTCAAACTTGCTAGAGAATAACAGGCCCTATAGAGACTGCCCCATAGTCCATGGGGTGCTGTGCAAAGGAAGGTCCAACAGAAGCACACAGTGCATTCAGATAAGCTTTATGTAAGAGAACACAAACATGAATCAGTTTGTGAAGTGAGGGAGCAAAATGGGATGCTTAATATGTTGGGACTGAGTTTATCTAAGCTGTTAGGACCAGGACAGGTTTGATGGGCTAAGCAACCACCTCTAGCCTGAATTTATCCAATGAGTGGCTAACACAGCATTTTTGACTCTATGTAACTTATAGATGTTAAAACGCAAAGCTTAAATTCTTAATGGCCATAGTAGAGAAAGTCCTACAAAGGTAGAATTTCCTCTTATGCCTATTGCTCAGGTAAATGATTGGGACATTTTTCAGAGAGTCATTTCAGGACCTGATCTCCTCTTGAAAAAGATGGTGGTACACCTAATATTTCATTCACTTCCTATAAACACATGAGAAAATTCTGAATCTCTTGGCAGAATGTTCTGGGTACCACAGCAGTCATTTGCATAACAAGTTTAACTGAAGAGAACACAGGCTGTCCAGGAGTTGGGCTTTCTTTTTGATTGGTTCATCTGGAAGAATATGTAGCATACAGCTAACATCAGCACTTTTTGTTATACTAACACTTTATACAGACCACACCTTAGATCTGGGGGTTTTGCTCAGTATTTCCCTAGTGTCTAGGTAATGTGTTGTATACACAGATCCATGTGTACATATATATCCACATATTTACCAAGTAAATTATATTTTAGAAATACAATTTATCTTATGATATTGCCTTTAAAACTCTAAGACTCAAAATGTTATGTGTTGTTTCTACAGATCTACCAAATGAGAAAGCATTAGAATCTATGCCTCAATAGAAGTCCACATCTTAAATATTGTCTATGGTTAGTACAGGTAAATTGGCTTGCAATGCTGTTAATCCAAAATTAATAAGGTAACTTGATAGATTAACAATAGAGCTTATTTTGATACCAAAGAAATTTTAATCAGAAATTTATATAGTGAGATAATTCTGTCTTGGTATGTATATATTAAGGGAGCTAAAATATTACTTTAAAAACCCTCAAATTCATGGTCTTGTTTTCTGAGCAATAATTTCTATAGATAATTTTTATTCACATTTTACAACAGGCCTAAATAAGCCTTACGATTAGCATAAGTTCATATCTAAAAATAGCTGTTGCCACTGTAGTGCATTTCTTCAGTAGTCTGTAGCTTTTCCCCATAGAGTGTGACAACTTAACTTGTGAGGGAATCCAATTCATGATGGGAGTTCTGTGACCCAGCCCCCTGCCTACCACAGAGTGGGTGCCTACAGATGAGCAGGAAGGGTTTCAAAGACAAGGGGTCACTGCCCTTGGAGTTGGGGGGAGACCTCACTAGTAGTTGGAAAACTCAGAAGGCAAGGAAGAAGAAAGGTTAAAGCCACATTTTCTGGCACTTGCCCTAAGTGGCTTTATGGATGCCCTGTGGAGCCTCTCAAATAGCCTATTGTGAACATTTTTCAATAGCAAAAACAACAGGGACCTATACACTCTTTTTCATAAGACCCTATGCAAAACCTGTGAATATGGAACCTTCCTTTGTAGAGCATTAGCATAATTTCCTAAAAACAGACAGACTTTTCAGAATCTCAACATTTTAGTAAAAAGTAGATGGAGAAGTTTGGTGCACAAATGGAGAAATGGAGGCGCCGAAGCTGAGCTGCTGAGAGGAACCTTGGCGCCATGGGCTGAGCCGCATCCCAAGTCAGGTCGAGGACGCAACCCTGGCATCCTGTGTCAGTCTGTGCTGCTTTTAAAGTCCCTGCACTATCTCTACTGTCTATCAAGGCTGAGTTACTTCATTCAGAAAGCGCAAAGGTGCGGCCAACCTTCCATGTGAGGGCAGCATAGCCTGAGGTCAGACTTGAGATTGGGTGAAAACTGCGCAGTAGCGTTCAGAAGGGATGAGCACCTGGTGGAAATGGCAGAGCCTAAGATCTCGATTTGGTCTCTCCACAAGATCCACCACTGCTAGGGAAAGACGGATTTCAAGTACATAGCAATGCGTTAGCACGGAAGCCCTGGCAGAACAGAGGCCTTCAAACCTAGAAGGCCCAACAGTATCGCCAAGCACAGACGTGCTCTGAGCCCTATACTCTGGGCACAGAACATCCCAAAAGGGCCATGTTTTGAAGGCTGGTCCTCAGATTGACATGAATGGCAGGGGTGGAGCCTTAAAAAGAGGTGGAGCCACGTGGAAGGAACTTAGGGCCCTGGGGTTTGTCGTCCCTCTTGGCTTCCTGCTGCCCTAAGGTGAACAGTGTCCTCTACCACTCTGCCACGTACCTTCATCACGATGCCCTACCTCCCCTAGGGCAGCTGACAGGGCCAATAGGCCACAGGCTTCATCTTCTCAAACCATATACCTAAAGAGACTTGTCCTCTTTTTCAGTTGGTTATCTCAGGTAAGCATTACAGTAATTGAGAGCTCACTAAAACATGTACCAGAGCCTGTGAGACAGCTCAAGGGACTAAGCACCTGCTTAGGCAAGTCTATGGACCAGTGTTCAATTCCATGGCACCACTGCTGTGCCAGCCCCGCCCCTGAGACACATTGAGCTGGCCACCAAATCTGGCATGATGGTGCATGCCTATAATCCCAGCACTAGAGAGGCTGACACAGGAAGATCACTGTGAGTCTGAGCTGCGTAGTGAGACCCTTGACTAAATACATGTAAGAAAGTACCAGCCCCATAGAGGAGCAAATGTCCTTTGATCTTGCCCAGCAGGCTCCCTTCATTCTGTCCAGCAATGAATTGAGGAGCAAAATGCTCTGGTCTACAGGACATGGAAATGGCGGCAGCACTCGCTATGGGAGATTACCACACGCAGCCCACATAGATGAGTACAACTGTAAATACAGGTAATCCAACCTTGTGGAGCTAAAAGTTCATGTACTTTCATAAAACAGAAATAAACACTATTATTGTTGTTGCTTTTATTGATATTCAGAAAGCATTTGGAGGATTTCTCCTAGTTTTTAAATCTATATCCCAGTCATCTAGCTTCATTGCAAAGAAGTGAGGAAAATGTTTTACAACAAATTTATCTGAAGTGAAGTAACAACTATTGTGTGTGTGTGTGTGTGTGTGTGTGTGTGTGTGTGTGTGTGTGTGTGCATGTAACAGATTCAAAGACTCTGGAAGCTTCTCTTGAAGCAGTCCCTGATTGTTTTCAGTAAGCCAGCTGCTCTGCTTCCTTGCTCCTACCCCTTGCCTCTTTCTAGGCTGTTCTAGAAAAAGAACTATGTCCTATAGACCAGAGCACTTTGCTCCTCCATTCATTGCTGGACATAAATCTAATGATCTAACTTTCCATTTGCTTGGCTTTAGGACAAATAGGAATATGTTCCCAGATCTCAAGTTTCAATAGAAATCATAATGGTCCCACTAGGAGTCAAGGTCTTGTATCCTGCCAGCAGTTGTTTGTGTGTGTGTGGATGGGCAGAAGCATTTCTCATTATATGGCCATGGACCCCTGGGCCCAGAGACAAGGATGCTCAGGTGTAGAGAAATTCTGAGAACAACACAAAAATAGAACTGAGGTCCTGGTCACCTTTGTCCCACAGCAGCAGCAGTACTCACGTCATGATGTGGGTGTCCACTCCAGCCTCCACCAGCGCACCATCCACGTACAGAGGAAGCAGGGTGAAGCCATACTTGTCCCAGGAGCGGCCCTCATCAAAGCTCACCCTGGGGTGGACACAAGCATGTGAAAGTCGGCCACAAACAAAGCCTCACAGTCTGGCGACCGTTCTTCAGCTTATTAACTTTCACTCAGTGGCTGTCTCTCGGCTGTCTGGAATATCAGTGGTATTAATCTTTAACAACTCCCTGCACTATGATGAGACTGGATCAAAACTTTATTTCCTGACCTCAGCAGCAAAAGACAGAACTAGAGAAATATTTCAATGCAGCAGAATGGAAAAAGCCACCCATGCAAGAGGACTTCGTAGACTACGTGTCATGTTTTAAGCATGCAGAATGAAAGCTGAGGTTCAAGTTATAGCACAATCAATCTGACCCTTGGAGTTTCTGACACCAACAAATTGAGTAGTGAGGCACAGACCCTATGGGCAAGAGTTTGTGTTCCTTTTAGAACAAACTTTGAAACAAAAGTAATTTCCTACTTATTCAGAGTGGAAGGTGGGGTGATTTCCCCTCCCAATGCCACCTTAAGGAGTTGTGAGGAGTAAATGTTGGAATGGCCCAGACATTCTGAGAAGCTCTGCTCTGCCTGTCAATGATAAGAGGAGAGGTGATCCTGGGGGCAGAACCCTCTCCTCTGTAAAGACTGCTGGCAGGGCAGGGTGGCAGAAATTAGTAGCCCGTGTGAGTCCTCTCTTGCTAGCACCAGGCTGCTCTGGGTCCCTCGCCAGCACCCAGGGAGGCAGCCCCAGGACTGCCTCCTCTAGGACATCCTTCTGGAAGCCATGCCTTCCCGGGATAGCTGTGGCTTCGCCATCTTCTGTGTTTCTCCTTGTCCTGCTGATCCTCTGCTAATTCCCTGCTCTGCAGCTTTGGCTTTGGACTCTCCCACACTGATGAGCTCACCACATGCAGGCCTTCTACTGCCATTCTGCACAGCAACTTAACTGGTTTTGAGTGCCCTCTGCTCACGTTAGTGGCCTCTCAGAGCTCAGGAAGCACATCTGATTCACAGAGTGGCTCCTTACTGCTGCAAATGCATCTTTATTAAAATTTCTTCCTTATAGCACACAGATATTTTTAGAAATTATGTCTGACTTCCACTAACATGACCTTAAGAATGTCCAGAACCAACACCATTCATATTCCTAATATGTAGCAGGACATCTGGCACCCAGATGACACAGCATAGGTGTCAATGAGTGAATGCATGACAATGGAAAGGAGTAAAGAAAGGCCCTCTTTAGACCCATTCAAGTGTGATCTGCCTGCTGTCAATGGAACCAATGAGGGAGTCTGTTTCCTTATTAATAGCTAGGTCCACTGAATGCTCCCTGGCTTGTCTATTTCTGTGTTCATCTCAGTCTTGTCCACTAGTTCCTAATACAAAGATTTAAAGCAAACAGCACAATCTCTCTCTGCAGTAACCGATGTCTCAGACAATGTTTGCATTTGTGGTTTACCTAAATTCATACCCACCAATGGAAAGCAGAAAACCCAACATTAAAGCTTTGTAGACTATGTATATGATTGGCACCTGCTTGAAATTTTAAGGACTTGGTCATTTTAACTTTAAAAAAAGGCCAAAGATTAAATAATCATGAAAGTCAATTCTGAGAACGTTGGGAGTGCATGAACCACTTTTCATAGAAATGGGTGGAAGGCAAGATGGAAAGAAGTAAAAGAGAAGGTGGACTGACAACAAACTTCATCTCATTGCCCAGCGGCTCTCAGAGAAACCAGAGTTGTTGCAAAGAACACGATGGCCACTAATGGCTGATTCTACCTGGAAAGCACATCACATAAGCTTTAGTGTTTTTGTTTGCTTGTTTTGATAGACTTCATACAAATTGGATTCTTGTCTTGACAGACAGAAATCATAGTGAGTTTAAGGCCTCTCTCCTTGCTTGTTTCTCAGATTTTCCTTGTGGGTTTCAGCATGATCAGTTAAGGCATTAGCAGAGCACATGTAGTTCATGTTGCCAGCACCCCAAGGAAAGGATCCCATGGCTCATTGTCGGTATTAACAGGGCACAGCACAGCCAGGCCTGTTCTATACACAGGGCTCATGCAATGGTTGGTACATTGTGTCAACTTGAGAACTGAGGAGTTTAGAAGATTAACTAAGTGACTTAGCAGAGGGCCAGGGTCACCTTTTTGTGCACATCCTGAGCCCATGCAAAAGGGGGCCTCGGGATGGTGTGGGCAGGTAGCAGAGGGCATACTACACAAAGAGGGCAGGTGGCTTAATCCCCTCTTTTGCTTTTGCTGCCTTTTCTGTCTTCTGCCACCTTGAAATGCTGCCAATCACCACACCATCCTGCTGTGGAACCAGCCCTGTATGGACTGAAACCTCCATAAACCATGTGCCAGTAAACCTTTCCTTCCTCAATTATGGGTGTCTGGTAACTGAGACAGCATTCAGCAAGGGCCTGGCACAGCCTTCCAGTGTCAAGATAAATGCTCCTGGGTAAGGACACACTCAGATGGGGAGAAGAACTGTGTAGGTACATGAGCATGCTGCCAGAGATGAGTCCAACAGGCAGGGGCAGACTCCTGGCCAGAGCACAGAATGGGAGCTTTGGACAGCTAGAGCGGACAGGAGGAATTCTGAGGCTGGGGAACAAAAGTAACCTATGGAATCAGAAGCTGGGGGAGGGCGTGACTGGCCCTTGTTTCCAGATCAAGGTGAGAGCCAATTCCTGGGATCCTCACACACCCGTGAGCCCAAAACCACATCACTGGGTGAATTCCTCAGAGCAGTAATTTGTAATTCTGGACTACTTCAAAATCTCCCAAGGAAACACCAAAATGGAAGCAGAAATCTTTACATTTTGGTTATCAGACATTTCAGTAAGGACAGCCTGGCACTTCTGAGAGAATTCTTTTTGATTGTTAGAACTTTTAAAATTTTTCTTAGGTAACTACATTGAAGGGTGTCCTCCAAAGACCCACATTCTCCTCCTCAGATCAATGGCTCATTAATGTCTGAGACTAAGGAACTAGGAATTCCTTAATATATCAATAGGTGAAATTGAAGCCAGTAGGGTTGCCAATACCCAGGGAGATAGGAGTAAACTTCTGATTGACCTCAAAAAGTGGTATAACAGAATCAAAAGAAAATAAACTTCATGTATCAATAGGTAATTGCCTGATACATGTGTACTAGATGGAGGGACAGAGAGAAAACAAGGGAGAGTTCCTTCCTGCTAGGGAACTTATGTTCTAGCCTGAGAACACAACAGCATGCAAATAAAGTAATAGGAAGCTAAGAATTAGAAACAAGAACCATGACAATTAAACTGATTTGCTAATGACCATATGACTACTTCATAGTAAGTTCTTAAATTGTTGAGAAAGCCCCATCTCCATTGTGACAATTAAATTGAGAGCTGAACAATAAGATACAGTCTGTTCTCTGTGGTGAACAGACTGCAAGAATCCAAAGTTCTCTTGGTACTTTTATAGGCTTAAGTCAACATTGTCATCCAGTGTTAAATGCACCCCTCTCCTCTGCATTTAACTTCATGGCATATAAAGGAGTGGACCACCCATTGTGAGCCAGTTCAAGTAGGTGTCAATTCACACTTTTAATTTTTTATGCAATCTGATGAATAGGTGAGCTCAGATTTAAAATCTTTAAAGACAAATTTATTGTAACAAATTGTTATGTAACAAATTATAACAGCCTGCATTAATACTGCAATTTTCAATAAAGATTGACTTGTGTCACAAAATAAAAATAAGTTTACATTCAGGGAAGGACATGGGGTGGGGAGGCAGGGCATGGAGGTGATTACAAGAGAGGCAGTTAGAAATGCAGCCTGGGTGACCACTATAGTAGTGAAGGAAAGAGATGGAGAGATGCAAGACATTTTCAGAAGTAAAGCCAATAGGATTTGGTGTTGAAACACATGCAGGCTGCATGAACAAAAGCAATGAGTTGCAGAAAATACTGATGGGGGTTAAGCAATTCAGCAAGGGAAAAGGGAAATGCAGGAGAAGGGAAGTTGTTTATGTTTGTTTCTGCTCTGGTCTATGTTGTGATTCAAATGTTTTTGGGGTTATTTCCATATTACAACACTGATACACAGAGTTATGAACTGCAGGATCTAGATCTGTGATTATAACTAGGGGTACAGATGTGGAAGTCATTTATGAGGTGCGTCCACCCTAAAGAAGAGCACTTCATGAAAAGGCTCTATATAGGATGAAAGAAAGATTAACTGTAAAATTATACATTTAAGCCAAACAGTTACTGGTGCTGTTGTCAACCCAAGTTGATGCTATGAGAACTAGACAAGCCTATGGGTCTATGATATTGAAGGAATGACCATTCCAAGAATGGCAGCGTCCTTCCCAAAGTTTCTAGCTTGGAACTAGACTGCTAAAGGCGAGCCAACATCCCTTCCTCACTCCTCTGCATTATAACAGCAATCCAGGTGTTCAGATTTCTGCATCCTGGACACTCTCCAGAGCAGCACACATTCTCCCTTCTCAGAAACCCGCATCAGTCAGAAGGATTGTTCTCATGGGAAGGTTTCTCAGTAGCAAAATGAGATGCTAGGGTCTACACTATTCACAGAGTGACAAAGGAGCACAAAATACCAGGTGATGTTTTCCTTTGTGTCCAAGAACATCACTGAAAAGAGACACTGGCAGCTACCAGGGCTGAGCACATTCGCACGCCAGGCTGCCAGTGGATGAGGCGCTATGTCCACTAGGAGTTTGCACTGGGGCATTGCGCTGGCTGGGGCCTCTTGTGCACCCGCCTCCAATGCTTCTGAGGCTACAGGTAATGCTGCGCGGGAGCTGCTCCTTGCAGCAGCACTTGGGACTTCAGTCTCATGCAGCCTTGCACACAGGGCTACGGATGGATGGGCTCGTTTGTATCTGTTTCACCTTCATGCCTATCAAATTACCTGTCACTGCACTCTGTAGCAAACAGCATGCCTTGTTGGTCTAACTAAAGCTTCCCCTACCTTCCATTTATGACTCCCCTGCTCTCAGAAATGCAGTGTAGCTATTATTTAACTGAGAGCCACTATACCCTGTGTGAAAATGGGTAAACTCGTGTCTCTCTCTTGTACAAATTTATGTACAAAAGAAAGTCTGAGATCTACAACAGAAAATAACACTGACCTGATTATTTCACCTTCCTTCCTCCTAGAACAGATTATTTGTTCTCCTTGAAGGTTGTGGCTTCCTCAGGAGCCCCTAATGACAAGGAAGCTGAGTGGTGCCAGCAGCTCACATCTCCCAAGCAGAAGGCAAAGCCAGGGAGCCACATCACAAGGAGACAGCGACGACAACGACATGGTCGGGCCCTTACAAGACACTCACTTAAGACTTGGAAGGAGCCTTTCACAGCTCAGCATATTAATATGGCTCTACTTTTTATACCTCATTTTTATACTTTTCTGCTGGATGGTCAAGACCAAGATAACAAGAAATGTAACTTTTTTATCTGACAAAACAAAACAAAAAAAGGAGATATGAATGGAAGGACCATTTTGTATTTGTATATACAAAATAGGATAAATATACAGCTACTTTCTCTTAATTCAATAAGAAAGATTTGTACTAATAATGTTTGGACAGGATATCATGTCTGCATCTTGTACTATGAATGAGTACTATGAGGACAACAATGTGTAATGGATTAATTATTGTAACTGTCCTATTAATTAGTTTTGAAGCTGTCTCATTGATATTTGTTTCTCAATACAATTAATTTTTTAAAAAAGACTTTGAAGGAGAAGTACAAAGGATGAAAGAGAATTCCTGAAGGAGTTAATTGTTGCTGTTTCTTACGCGCATGCTAAGTAGCTAGAACTTTAAACCCTTTGTAGAGATTGTTTCTGGTCCTGGCCTTGACAGGTAGGGAAGAGAACATTCATTGCTGTCATTGTTCAAGTCTGTAACTGACAGTGAAGGAAGCCTGGGAGATGGCTCAGTAAAATAAGCGCTTCCCTGGCAAGGGTAAGGGCCTGGGTTCAATCATCTGTTCCACAAAAAAAAAAGAAAAAAAAAAAAAAAAAAAAGACAGTGAGCGTATCATCTAAATGTAGGGTATGTGATCTCAAGAGCATAGTTTGAAAAACTATTAAAAATTTTTTTTCTAAATGAACTAAATGGCATGCTTATCATTTTTATGAAAGCTAATTCAGTGGGGAGTTATTTCTTCTTAGTTTTATAAATAGTTTTACATTTCTTAATTTAAATTACATTTTGGTGGGTGCATCACAATTTATGAGGTATAATGTAATGTTTTGAATCATATATAATGTCTGATGAACTCAAAATTAGTGCATCCTTAAACTTAAATAATATCTTTATAATCAGTGCATTCAATTCTTTTCTTCGAGATATATGATAATGCACTATTGTTAATCACACTTTTTAGCATGAAAAGAGATATCACAGGAAAAGTAGAGAGGTTATATTTGGCATTGGTGCCTTCGCGGGCCATGACTTGACCTCACTCACATATCCCTGTGTGATTATTGAAACTTTGCCAGCTTAGGTGGTTTCAGACAACGAAGGGAGGAGGGCCCTGGGGAGAAGCCACAGTAGGTCACAGCGAGCAACACACATAAGAGTGCTGAGATGCTCCAAGGCCCAAATGCTCTCAGGTCCTCAGCACCATGCCCTGGTCCTCTGTACAGAATCCCTCCTTTGTACAGCAAAAGAAATCAGCAACAAGTGCTGCCTCTTCTCAGAATTCTGCCTTTCTCTTCCCTGAAGAAGGAGCTGCAAAGGAACAGCTAAGTAAGTACTAGATCCTTCTCCTAAGAAAAGAGAAAGAACTTCAGCTGAAGCTCAAGTGCAAGGTGAGAGTGCTACCCCCTCCTCTATCTCTGTCTACAGAGTATAAATTCTCTTCTTGAGATTTAGTTGGAAGTTCCCTTGATCATGATGGGAGTTGGGCAGGAAAAACAGCTTTTCCTGCTTAAAAAGAGAAAGAACTGTTCCAGACCATGTGGTGTGTTGCTAAATGTCTCTCTAAAATGTCATCAGGGGAGGTCATGGGTGAGGCTTTTCAGAGCTGGCTGGATTAAGGGTGTATGAATGTGGACTAATAGTGTGATATTAGGATTAATAGTGTGATATTAAGATCATGATGATGAGTCCACTGATTGGATTTAGCATAGTCCTAGTGGCTGCATAGATCTACTGGAGACAGAAGCCCTCCCCTGAGTGCGGGTGACACCACCCAAAGGATTTTAGCCTGGGCAGGATGAAAGGGAAAGGCAGGCTTGCATTCACTGCTTACTGCCTTCTGCCTACCCTGCCATAGACTGTTTCTCTTCTCAGTGCCCATCTGTCATGTGCCACTCCCTCTTGGGGTGAGATGCCTAACGACCAAAACCTGTACATATTGAGCTGAAACAAACCTTCCCTCCTTTAACTTTGGTTGTTGGGCATTTAGGTTCAGGAACAAGAAAAGCAGCTAGGACACAAGCTCTGTACTCTGACAGTCTAAGTCATAGCTGGTCCTCAGTAGGCAACACTCTCTTCTCTCACCGAGACAGATGGACTGTGAGAAGGGAAGGAATTACCTACTCACTCAGATCAAACCCCTGAGCCTGGCATTGGAGCTCTTCACAGCCCCACCAATTTCTATATTCATGTTTTGGCTTCAATCAAATATCAGCTTTTGAATATATCCTTCCTATGTTCATTAAACCTCAATTTTGGTTCAACCTATTCCTGGGTTGTTTCCCACTAATTCCGCAACAACTGGCATTTTTCCTTCTAGGATCAGGCCCTTGGCTGTGCACTGCAGGCAGACTCTGTTCCAGTAAGATGGTTCCAGAACCATGCAGCACACAGTGCTTTGATTTCTAGTGATAAATGAAGGGACCAGCTAAACTCCTTATTTTGACTTTGTCCTGTGAAAGGCCAAGACCATGGCATAACCCACCCAGTGCTCCTTATGCAATCTAGACTATTAGCAGTTAAAACACAGGTGCTCCTATGACAGAGATAAGCTTGGTGCTCCCAGGTACTTGCTGTGTAGCCTTGAGTAAAATATTTACTACAGTTGCATTTCCATGTCATTTTAAATGGATGATGACAAAGTTTGATGGATGTCCCCAGTTTCTCCTTAGTATGTCATTCTCTCTTATAGCACTGAGCCCACAACTATGATTTGAGCCACCCCCTAGGACCTAGTGGCCACTGGCACAAACCTACATTGTCAGTACAGGCATTTCCCTTGATCTTCAGATAAATGTGTTTGATAATTAATGGTCATCTCTGATGAAAAATTCACAGCAATCCTAAATTCCACTTGTCTGTAACTGAACTAGTGATCTGGCACATGAACGTTATTATGCCTCTGGAGTAATCTCCATCTCAGAGCCTGGACTCCTAATTCTGGCTGTTTGAACTTGAAAATCTTCCCTGTCTCCTTTGAACACCTATTTCTACCTCCCTACCCCACCCGTCACACATACCCTGCTTGAGTAAATTAACTCTTACCATTTCTTATAAACTAGACAAAGCACAGTGATTAAGCACATGGGCTGATGAATACATGGGTGAGGAAGTGTATAAATGGGCAAAAAATCATGCAAAATAAATCACCCCAGCCCCCTCCACCACAAAGCTTCTCACTAATAAGACAGGGACAGGGTAGGGAACTGTGCTTACCACAGATGCCGTACTGGCAGAGGCTTCTGCTTCATAGCCACAAGGGCACCACCCCAGTCTAGGAACCAGACATTGTACTCTTCGTCAAAGATCTGGGACAAAACAACAACAACAGTCATAGAAACACCTTACATTTGCATAATGATTTAAAGCTCAGTATTTCTTGCACACATTATTTCATCTAGAAGCTAAGCCTTCCAACAACCCAAGCTGGTTGGTATGTATTATCCCTATTTTACACCCAACTCTCCTGAAGCCACCCAAATGGCACTTTCAGGGTTCATTCCCAACCAGAATGCTATTTCCAGGTGAGGTGACAGGACACATGTTCAACTAGGTAACCCAGGGAAAAGTGTGACTTCAAAGAGTCTTACCCAGCTTTTTATCTCAGAAAGCTTTTCAGCCCTCTCTTCCTCTTCTGCATTCAAATATTCGATAATTTAATAAATGGTCTATGTTTCATGGGCTGATTATCATTTTCCTAGGATCTTAAAAGACAGTTTCCCTAGGCAGTATGATAACTGAGTATTTATGCTAAGCCACTATTTCTTAGGTCCCAGGGAAAGCAGAATGAAGATCTCTATGCCTGTGAACACCCAAAGTATTCCATAGAACACAGCTGTACAGTGTATATCCGGAGGACCAAATCAACATGAGTTCATGGAGGGTGTTTTGGTAGAGTCTGGCTCATGGGATGGGATATTCGTCATATCCCATTACACCAGTAGAGTTGTCCACTGATGAGTTTACAGCTGTCTCTGTACTTGGAGGTGAGGCCCAGCTGGAAGAAGTGCCCTGACTTGGATGAGTACAACTCTCCTCCTCTTCCACCCCTACCTGCCATGCCAGAGACTGTTTCGCCTCTGCCAAAATCCTCTGTTGTGCCTGCCTTGGAAGCAGCCAACTATAGATTGAAACCTCTATTAACTGTGAGCCAAAATCAACTTCTTCCTTAAACTGTTGGTATATTTTGTCCCAGCCATGAAGCAACTACAACAACACTTTCAGGGATGCAAAGTTCTTCATAATTGATTCAACTATGTGTCCAAAATCTATCCTCCCACGCAATCACCCTACACTCACCCAGTGATCCAACCACCCATCTGTTCAGAGGCATTCATTAAGCACCAACTATGATACAAAGCTCTGAACTAGAAGGTCAGACCTAATCCTCCATATAGCAATGCTTATGCCTTACGGGAGCACTGTGAATGAGGAAAAACACTGCTTCTGTGAAAAGCCAGCCTCCAGTTCATAGCTTTTGGGGGAAAGTAGCCCTAAAGTATCCATCCTGCACTTAACTACTGATGATGGCTCATCAGTGTAGTTTGACTGGCAACATTGGGTGGTGGATTAAGTGAAGCAGGGTAGAAAGGGAGTGATGGAGGTTAGCTTAAAAAGGGGTGAGCATGAAGGAAGGGGCCTCCTTCAATGTGCCTCAATGAGCTGCAGTAAAAAGTAAGGAGCCTCGAAAGCCATTGTGTTTGCCTTCACATCCACCACTTTAGGAGACAAATAGCTTACTAATGGGAAGCCTTAGCAGGCAAAAGACACTTCACTTAAGTTTTCCTCTCTAGAGCTTAATGGGTGACTCTACGATCACACGCTTAATGGTGCATATGAAAGAAGCTGGAGAATGAGGAACCCAGCCTTGTCCTTGGAGGGGTCAGGAAGGGATCCTCGCTCTTTCCCCCTGAGGATATTGATTTGACCACTGATGACTCTTGCCCTGGGCACTAGTGCAAGAAGAAATGAAAGCCTTGGCTGTTTGAGAAGAGGCAGAAGACGACCCAAGTAATGATGATTCAAGGTAATGGTGGTACGGCCAGGAGGAGAGATGCTGACTCACCTATTGGTAATCCTGTCCCAGGCAAGTTACACACAGCTTCCCCCTGCTCTTGGTCACTGTAACAGGATCTCATGTTTCAAAGGTAAAATGTTATTTATGTTTCTGTCCCCATTCACCTGATTATGGCCTTGGAAGCAGGAAACTTGACTTACTCTTCACTCTCTATGCTATACATCACTTAAGAGAGCAGCTTATTAGGTGCCTGATGATTTTTAAAACTCATGGTAGAGGTGATAGACGTGACCTTGTGGGTGGTGGTGATAGTGTTGATGAGGGTGACAGCCCTCTCTAAAGCATTCAGATAGGAACATGTCCAAGCACATTACAGATGTAGACTTCACCTTTGCCATCAAATCACTCCATGGTGTTTCCTTTTCTTTTTGTTGCACCTTTAACAATTACCAAAACACCACCTCTTCTTGTACAGTCTTTCCCAGTTTCCTCAGTAGCATCAGCTCTCCTTTCATATCCATACTCATAATGGCACGAAAATAATGCCAAGCCTCCCTGAACTATGGTTAGTTATTTGTGAGCTGCCTTCACTTAATTTTAAGCTTCTTGAGCAAAGGATCTCCAGCCCCAGAGGTTTTCGTCTGGTATGTACTTGGAATAGGTGCTGTCCAGTACAGTAGTCATGTGCAATGATTTAAATTTAAATTAATTGAAACAAATGACAAGTTCAGGGCTTCTGTCACAGCAGCCATATATCATGTGCTTGTCAGCTTGTGCAACAGCATAGATATGGACTATTCCTATCACCACTGAGAGTTCTACTTGATATCCTTGCTGTTTGTGAAACTAAATTAATTCTCAATGTAGTCGTGTACCTGTTAAGCTGTATGTGATGGTTTGTGGCTAGTTGTCTCCCAAAGCCTCATGTAAGTCATGGGGCAGACGCAGCTTGAGGAGCAGCTAGTGGCTTGCAGAGTATGACCAGAGGCGGGGCTTGAGGGGTGAGGCCAGGGAGGAGCAAACCTTTAAATTGACAGCATATGCTCCACACCCCCCTCCCAGGTGAGTGGCTTCCCTTGTAAGTGTGGAGCGGGTCATCCTGGACACGGCAGTGCTCCAGCCTCCTCAAGACCCCATAGCGTGGGGTGGCAGTATCTGTGAGTGAGGCTGCCTTTGGCAGAGAAGAGATATTTGGAGAAGACAGAGGCACTGACTCCCTCTCCTGACCAAATAAGGCTCCAAGGTCTTGCTAGATAATTCAGACTGTTTTAAACTATGAAACCTCTAGTAACTGTGAGCTAAAAAACTTTTCATTCCCTAATTTTAAGTGTCAGGTATTTGTCCTAGCAACAAGAGAAGAGTAACTTAGATACCAAGACAGTTGTGCATCTGTTAAGCTGCCTTATATCTAAAGCTGAGTCTACATCATGCCTGGCCAGCAACTTCCACGAACTATTTGTTTTAATGTTGTCATCCTCTCACTTTTCAGGTAAAGAAACAGATTTAGCAAGGTGAAGAGGACTGTTTGCCAAGATGCCCTGGCACATTCATGATAGACAATGTTTTAGCAGTCACATTCCCAGAAACGAGCACAGAATTCATGTGGCTGTCACATACACAACTGAAGGAAGAAATGAGCTGGCTGGGAAAATTCCAGTTATTCCTGCTCTGTTTCATTCTTCCCTTCTTACCCTGTTCCCCTCCTAAGCTTCTAGCCCGACTGATCAAACTGAGTAGCTACTTCAAATTCTTTGCAGCCACACAGTCCCAGTGAGCCCAGGCATCCACAGGAGGCAGAGGTTCTGGCAGAACCAACTGAAACTGCCTCTTGCTCTTCCCATTCCAGGCTCAGCCCAGTTACCTGTCTCCAGGTGTTCCCACCATCAGAGGAGATGAACACACCAAAGTCGGTGTAGGAGAGCTCTGGGCCAACATTGCCTGCAACAGAAGCAGATCATTGGAGACCGTCAGGCAGATCACAGGGTCAGTTTGCTTGGGCTTGGGGACAGGCTATCAAGGACAGAGACATTGGAGGTGACACTGACAGCTGATCAGTGCTGTCTTCTTCTTGGCTTCATATCAAAAGCCCAGTAGGAAGTAAAACCCAATTTTGGAAGACAAGTAAATATCATGATAGGAAAGGCATGTCTAAATGATGCAACTCAGTGAATGATTATTGACTTGGAAGAGTTCCCTGAATTATTCATTCTGTACACCAATACTACTGTACATTTCTTCTGGCATGAATCATATGCAAATTTTCTTCTGACAGATGTTCCAGGAAAATGGGAAGGAGTGAGGGAGTACATGGACATATGAAGAAGGTGCACTTTGCAGAGATAACTTTGGACCCCAAAAGTCTGATGTGCAAACGTATGTGGTTGTACATGCTTACATGTGTGTGTATGTGTGTTTTAATCTGATAGTGTTTCATGAGCACCATGCAGTTGAAGAGCCCAGTGGTAAGCATGTGTAACTTGAGTTACAGACTGAGCAGAAGATGACCACATTCAGCATACCACGGACACTGAACATGGAGAGGAGCCCGGGCTTTGCCACATTCACTCCTTCCAGCCCTGTGCATTCTCTACTCTCTGCTCTTCTTTTTCCATTTGTACTTCATCACCTTGTAATCATGCTCATTAAAAAGAAATTTGTCAGGATTTCCCATTCTAGTGATGCTGTCCTAGTTTCTAAAATAGACAATCCCCATCTCAGAGCCTACAACAACACCCCAAACAGAGTAAATAATGCTCAGAGTATAACTGTAAGGTGATAGGTATTTATTTAATGACTGAATGAGGCTCCAATGATGACATACCCTTGGGGGCACATTAACAACCAGGAAGGTAGCCTAAGCATGTAGGGATTATGCACACTGGTTGATATTTTTCCCTTAAAAAATAGCAGGAAGGGACTGTTAGCTCGCACACATCTGTAGCCTAAGTAGGAACACAATGAAGACACAATAATGAAAATGTTAATTGAGTGCCCGACATTTAATGTTTCAAAATGAGAAATTAAAGCTGAGCTATAACTTGCCGAGCTCCCGTCAGCATCAAGGTGCATGCAGCTAACCAACTTGCTGTAATTCTGGGGTTTCCAAGAATAACCCCAGGGTGCACGTGCAGGTAGTAGGTATGAGAAGACCTAGGACAGGCTGGTAGAGCAGCTCATAGCAGATCTGCCTGGAATTTGGAATCCGACCCTCCAGACACAGGTTTTATAAGACAGATGTAAAGCGGGTTGGAACAGAGAACATCAACTCAATTTTGTGCTGGGGGATGCCTGAAAGCAGTATGCTAAGATGAATTTGGAAGCCACATGCAGTTTCAATACAGTAGTGTGTGGCCACCCATTCCTAGTGTCAGCCAAGAGCCGGGAGGGGATATGGCGAGGGCATGGTCATCCTGGAGTTCCATTCTTGCTGTTCCTGGGATGACTCCCTAGGGGCTATTCTGCCCTAAGGTGGTTCTGCCAGTATCTGCAGCCTCTCTTTCAAAGCTCTACTGTACTGGCTTGGAAGGCTCACTGTGGTGAGGATGCCAGGCTCACAGTCAAGTCTGCTTATTGCTCTTTTTTTCAGGGCACCCTGAGTTCTATGCTACTGATCCAGATGCCACTGAAACTACAAAACTTCCTGGATGCAGGGACAGAAAGGATGTATCCAGGCAGATGTGACCCATGGACAGGTTCAGTTCCCGAGTGGCCTGGTGGGCCATCCGATGGGAGCAGCCTGAGTGTCCCAGAGAGGAGGGAGATCTGCATAAGGAAGCTCACTGATAAGGAGGTGGAAGAGAGAGGCTTTGTCATGGCAGGCAGGAGAGAAGAAAGGGCAGTGAGATGCAAGTAAACGGGGCATCCTGGGCAACAGCTGCAGCTGGTGAGTTACCGAGGTGCCTCTGCCCTTCAGGCCAGCTTTGAACAATTTGCTATTGTCCCATTTCTTCCCCCGCTAGCACTAGCCTTCTCTGTTCCTCACAAACTTGGGAGAGAGAAAGAGAGACAGACAGACAGAAAGAGAGAGAGAGAGAGCAACAGAGGAGAGAGAGAGAGAGAGAGAGAGAGAGAGAGAGAGAGAGAGAGAGAGCTGTGGAGGCCTTTGTGGATTGGCAATTTGCTCTCATCACACTGATGCCAGGAGGAGAAGCTGCCTGCCCCTCATGGAGAAAGGACAGAGCATGCACAGCCAGCCATGTGGGAGAGCCTCGAGGAGGAAACAACAAGGCATGGACATTTGGGGTTCAGGAAAGCAGGATGGGGCGGGTTAGCTGTGAGCTGGCACAGGGGGCTTGTGGGGCAGGTGTGCCCAGCTGTTACAGGATGGAGCACTGTGCTGTGGGGCGAGGGCCGAGGTGAGGCACCTATTCTCTCTCAGCCTTCATAACTTTGAAACTTGGAGGCTTGGCACTGCCATTGCTATATCATGGGGCACTGCACAGTCAGAGCAAGCATATGCCTTGCACATGGGAAGCACTGCAAGTGTGTAAGTCATTGCTACCAGCTAGAAGCCAGCACTCAGGGTATTGAGGACCCTGGTGGCTCTACTATCTACAAGCAATTGCAAACACTCCAGATGAGAATTCAGACCCCCTTCTGAGGATTCCTCAATAAGAACTGGAAAGGAATCCCAGGGCTCACATTAAGCTTGACAGCATTTCTCTAGGCAAGACAGGAAGGAGAGAGGATGGGAGAGAGCAGGTGGGAAAGGTGGGGCACTGGTGTGGGAAGGTCCTCTAATAGACTAGCCTGTAGGCCACCCAATGATACTCTAGAATGACTTCATAATCACTTTCCTAATGGCACATCAACCCCTGGGCGACCAGAGAAGCAGAATAAGGAAAGGCGGGGAGGGAAGAGGCAACGGGAACTCATCAGCTATGTGGTATCCGCCAATGTCAGGGGCCTGGTAAGGAGCCTCAGGAGTTGCAAGAGGGAGGGAAAAATCACTCAATTTTGATACAAGTGGATAAAAATATTTTTAAAACTCTCTAATGTCTACATGTTTGTTTAAATCATAAAAGACAACATAAAACATACATAACGCATCTGCATTAATAACCACTAATCCCACCTCCCTAAAGTGAGCACGACATCCAATCTCAAGGGCATGCTTTCATCTCGAAATCTTACAATACTTTCACTCAGTAGGAAACATTCTTTTCTCACAGATGAGGAAAACAAAGCCAAAAACCAGGAAAAATTCACTACCTCAGTGAATTGTGGAAAGGTCCTCTAAGAGACTAGCCTGTAGGCCGCCCATGACACTCTAGACTTCATAATCACTTTCCTAAGGGCAGATCAACTCCAGGGAGACCAGAGAAGCAGAATAAGGAAAGGCAGGGAGGGAAGCGGCATCAGGATCTGCAAGAGCAGAGCTCAGAAGGCAGAATGATGGGATTCCTGAGTGCAAGGTGATTGGCAGGTTCCACTGGAGGATAGGAACAAGTTACACTCTTCTGACACAAGAACAGTTACAACTTCTGTGCTATGAATGATGCCATGTAGCATGTGCCAAGCATTCAGCATGCCCCTAGCACTGCTCTAAGCACTTGAAGTTCATTACCTCATTCAATTCTGGAATTTTACTGTGTTAGCACTCTTATTCCCACTTTGCCAATGAAGGCACTAAAGTTCACAGTGGTTAAAAAGCAGTGAACAATGCCTGGCTACAGGGTAAGCATTCAAATCATGTTAACTTTTGTTACCACTCACTAGTTACCACTGTGGTCTCTGCTCCAGGCCTGGGCTGTCAGGATCCCTGGCGGAGAGGCAGCAGCACCGGAAGCAGAACCAAGCCATGCCCATGGCAGAGAGCGGGGGCTGCTCCCCAAGCCAGGAGCAGAGCAGAGTCTGTTGCATATCTTCTTGTCCTGGATTCCATGGCCAGCAGTGTGCTTACTCCCTGGAATGGGGCTGGTGAAGAAGCGGTGGGCCATATCAGCCATCTACCTAGTGAAGTGGTGGTCATGGGTGGTTTTCAAAAGTTTCTTCAGTCAGAAAGCTGCAGAAGGAAGCCTTTGTAGGAAAGACGAAACCCAAAATCTAGAGCTTTGGGTTGATGAGACAAAACAGAATGTACCTGCACAGAAAGTGACTATGAATTCAGCTGTTTTCATTAGAAAAAGAGCTGTCTCACACCAGTGCCCTAACCTCTAAGATTAGAAGCCTGATTGGTGTTATGCTGGCAATGTATTCCTGAAAAGGTGTATGCAAATGAAATGCATGCTAATCAGTGCGTGTTCCCCAGGAGACTTGCATTTCATCTCAGAGCTGCTTTATCTTCATTTCTGATTGATGCTCGGTGGACAGGGGCTCCAACAATGCAACCTCAAGTTTTCTTGCCCTGTCCCCCAAGCGCACAGCCAAGTGCTTAATCATGTGCAAACAAACCTTTGCCGGCACCAGAGACCTCCTGAGGAAGAACTCTGGACAGAACTCTTTGGTAAAGTGTCTTCAGTGTAAAAAGAAACCATTACAGCTACCATTTGGAGAGCTGGGAGACCTCCCCCAACATGCGTTCTTTAGGTGAGAATTCCCTACTACAAACAATCAGACATGTTTACTTTGACAAGAACTCTACCTTGTCTCTGTTGCCCAGGATTGCCTTTGCTATTCTGGTTCTTTTCTGGTTCTAAATAAATTTTAGGAATGATTTTTCAAGGTCTGTGAGATATGTTTGTGGTATTTTGATGGGGATTGAATTAAATCTATATAACAGTTTTGGGAGTATGGCCATTTTCACAATGTTGGTTCTTCCTATCCAGGAGCAGGGAACTTCTCTCCATTGTATTAAATCCTCTACAATCTCTTTTTTAAAGATTTGTACTAACAGTGGTTAGATAAGATATCCTGTTTGCATCTTGTACAATGAGTAATTACTATGAAGACAGCAATATGAATGTATTTATTATAACTGTCCTACTAACCTGTTTTGAAACTGCCTCATTGTTATTTCTTTCTCAATAAAATTAATTAAAAAAGACAACTCCATCGTCTTGCTAAGGTCAGAGAGTCAGTCTATGTCCCCAGGGGAAACAGTGGCTGCAATGGTGGGTAGGAGAGTGCATTAACACAGAAATCATGATGGTCCAGAGCTCTCCACATCTGAGATTCTTGTCATGCACTCAGGGGATCCAAAGCTCCAACAGCTTTTCTGGGAGGAGATCTGGAGCTTTCAATGAATGACCCATGGTCCGCAACTAGGAAACAGACTTATTCTGGAAGACTTCAGTGTGGAAGAAGCGCAGGCATGTTTCCCGTACCTGTGGCCACAACGAGCCCCGGGGCTGATTGCTTGCTGGAGATCCTTCCTGAAGAAAATGGGCTTTCAGAAAGCTGCAAGTGCAGGTGTAAGGAGCAGAGGGGCTGAAAGGAAGAGGAAACCATAGTCATCTCAAGAAATTCCTGACCTTCACACACCACCACCCCCTTTCAGGAGGGGCTTCCAGATGTGCAGCGGAAACAACGAGGTCCTGCATGAAGAGCCTCCTGCTTCTCTCTCTCTGTACCTGATAAAGCCATGATTCTCGCAGAAGTTGCCTTGAGTATCACCACAGTCACTTGCTGCCCTCATTCCCACATACGAGGGGTTATTAAAATATTTGATGAATGTTTAATTAAAAAATAATAGTACAACAGCTCAGCGGATGAAAACACCTGTTTAGGCAGAGTGCGGTGGACTAGGGTGGTGACTGAGACTGGGCAAGGTGGTTTGCGCCTGTTATCACAGCACTTGGAAGGCTGAAAACAGTAGAATCTCTATGAGTCTAATCCAGTAATGAGACCCTATAAACCCTTTCCTAAATACAGAAATAAAAATGGTACAAGATAGAGTGCCCTCGATCGTCACATCAATCCACCCACCCCACCCCACACACACCTGTCCCCTCTTTCTTGCCCCCTCTGCAGCAGCTCAGGAGCACCCTCCCCCCCATGAGTGTCTTCCTGACATAGGAGGAAGCATGGTAAGTGAAGTCACCCAGTGCCATCCAGCAAAGCAGGACAGCTTGTAAAATGTCACTCTATGTCCACATCCACCTTGTTTACTGGATCTGGCACCACGTGACTTTGGGCTTATCCCCAAACTCACAATGACTATGAAAACTAAATGCCTTGAGTTGACTCAAAACTCTGAGGCAGCCATGGCAGTGCCACATGGCCATCGCCCAAGAGGACTTTGGAGCTGGCCCAGCAAGTGTCAGGCATGAGAGGATGAGTGTGTTCACAGCAAGGGGGCAACAGCCTGATGAGGGTGAGTGGTAAGAGACCTTGTAGTATAATAGTTTTTAAAAAACTTGAATGTGAGCTGTTCGGATCGCAGTGTGTACAGTCCTGTCTTCTCCATCTCATCCTCACCATCCCTCCCATGCAGCCTGGTCTTGGTCAGCCCTAATAAGGCAGACAGATTCAGTGACTCTCCCAGGAAGACATGGCAGGCTCACCTTCCCTCAGCTTTCCGAGGCTGGAGTTGCTTGCCTTAACATCTAGCATGCGCTCACTAAATTGCATCGTGTCACTATCTCTCCAAGCCCTTTTAAGGGACTTTTAAGGAAACGTTCCTTCTCTTAGCCACTTCTTCGCTTCACTGTGGGCTCCTGCACACTGCAGAAGCCTGTCCCTCTTAACCAAGCCTTTCACACCATTGATGCCACAATCTTAGCCTGCAGACTGACACCGTGGGAGTTAGATGAAATTCCTACAGGGTCTCAGTTCAGTCTCTAAGACCTCTTGGCAGAGAAAGCCTAGCCTGCAACATCTCACCCTAGGGAACTAGCCTGGCCCATGAGCTTCCCCTGAGACAGGGGACTAACCAGCAGGCAGTGCGTTGGGCTTCCTCTCAGGTCCACATCTGGGGCTTGAAGCAAGCGCCAGTCCCGGCCCTTGTTGTAAGTGATGTACGTCTTCACCTGCTCGTCCACCTTCTTGTTGGCCAGAAATATCCCTTTGAGACCCGCTACCTAGGAAGAAAGGTGAGAGATGGAAAACAAGGTTGGGCTGAAACACCTGTAGTCTCAGAGATGTCCTGAAAGAAGACCCAACACTACCTATGTGTTATTTGGGACACAATAGAGAAATGGAAGAAATGTCCTATGGTCTCAGAAAGAAGTTTGCAGTCATATCGGCAGCTACATAGCCTTCTCAGATGCCCCTGCCTCCCCTTGCCCACTGCTCTCATGCACCTTAAGTCTATGCACTTTGTTCTTTAGACCCTCATCTTTAACAGTCATTACAAGTAAAGCAGTCACCTCACCTGGAGAACATATGCTGGACTTCAACAGACTTGTAGCCAGGACTGCAAAACATCAGGGATGAGCCTGAGGACAGAAGTCCAAGAACCCTACCCCAGCGGGAAGAGGGCTGGCTTGAGGACCCTGCCTTGATGCCTGCTCTTTTCCTCTGCCCATGACACTGTCTCGTGGGAGCTTCTGGAACTCAGATCTTTGGTTCTCAGCCAGGGCTCACTTTGAATTTGGTGGAATGGGGCAGTTTTCCCCCCTTTTCCCAATCAGCTGGCAACAGGTCTATGAGATAAGGTAGAGCAGTCTTGCCAGAATTCCTGATGCACTGGGGCTTGCCTGCCCCTGATATCATGAAACTAAAAGTGCACTGCTGCTAACAAGTAGCTGGAGGATTCAAGGAGATTTATTACCCAGAAGGGCTCCAGAGCAAGCACAAATTCAGCTCAGACTTTTATTCCTTCTATTGTGCATGCTGGGAAGGGAGAACAGAAACTGAGAAGCACAATGTTCTGCATCACAGAAAGATGCTGGTAGGTTTCCATGGAAATTTCAGCAGGTTCCCAAGGCAGAGGGCATAAACACAGAAGGCTGAATGGTGGATTACTCAATGATTCTGCAATATATCAAGGTTTGATTTCTATTTATTTCCCATTCTTCCACATTTACAGTTTACTGGGGTTCATTGCCATTCTGAAAGAATACCAGTGGGAGGAAAGGTAAAGAATTCCACAGAATTTAGGGCACTTATTGCTGTTGTTTGTTCCACATAGGAAACTTTAGTTGTTTGTTTCTGTAGTAGCAACCTGATTGGTCTTGAAAGACCAGGCCTATCCCAGCAAAGTAAATGAAATAACCAACCCAAAGCTCCAAGCAAATGGCCAAAATCAGGAGAACAGAATTATCTGGGGATCTGACCAACAGCCAACAAAGAAACTGACTGATTGAGTTTCTTCCTGGACAGTAGTGGATAGGGGCGATGCCACAGGGAGCCGGCAGTGCTCATCCCAGTTATGCTCGTCAGCATCACTACCCTCCCTCACAGCTGACTGCTGGCACTGTTTCAGGGCAGCAGGTGTCTTACATGCACAGCGGGGGCTGGGCAGCTCCTGCCTCAGCTCTGCCCTTGCAATCAACTGCAAAGGTGTGGAGGTGCGCTGGAGCCAACCTGCCAATCATCCGCCCCTCACACACACACACACAATGGAATCTGCATTACTCCAGAATTTTCTGCCAGACAGAAGTCTTTTTTGCAGTGTTCTCCTTGGTGATAAACACAAAACTCTCCTAAGCCAGCCCTCCTCCAGCCCCTATGTACCCCATGTATACTCAGGGCATCTCTGTACACCCTCCAGCAGAAAATGCACAGATAGTACTCAGCCTCACAGGCCCACTCGCTGTGCCCACTTGCCGTGCTCATGAGGCTCCTGCCTCCCTTGACCCTTGCTGCTTGGCTCTGGCATAAGAGCAGGAATGTGTGGTTTAAGAGAAGCACATTTAGCAAATGGCAAATGGGATGGTCATTATTGTGTTTTCCTACTCAGAGCCCAGGGCTCAGATGGGCGTTCTCTGTGTCCCATAGGTAAATTCCCCAGGAAGAGTCTGGAGAATGGGCCTGGAAAGATACAAGTGAGAGAGATTTTGTTGGAGTCCTCCACAGTCCCAGAGGCATTTCCTTGCAAATGTACATAATGCCACAGCCATCTTTCTCCTGCCTGAGAGGACTGAGACAATTCCCATTTGCATTTGGACTGCCCAAGTCCTTACTTTTTTATCAAATTGTCTCCATTCAGCATAAACAGACTAAATTCAGAAAGCACTTTGCTTTTTGTGTATCACAGCCCAATATGTTTCACTTTTTTATTGTAACACAGAGAAGAAATACATGTATATTGTAATATAATCCTTGCATAGAATACAGGCATGTGCACACATGTATTCCTAGGACAAGGTGCCATGGAGAACAACTTCACCATTGCATGAAATGTGAAGAAGCTGGAGATGTGATACCTGCTTTTACTTGTCTTCATCTCTGGAGGAACATACTGTCCAATGGCCTCACCATTGGTACTTTCTTTCTCTATCTGAGATAGAAGTGAGGCTTAGCTGATGGCCCCAGAAGTCTCAGAAGAAGAGAACCAGCTTGTGATGGTGTGCATAAAACATTGTATAAGGTGTCAAACCTGCATGGCCCACTTTCCCTCTGGGGACCAATTTGAGGTGCAGAGGGAAACAGACAGCAGGCCCCTTGGCACAGAACCATGTCCAGGTGGCGCACTCATCTGCTGGTCATGTCCCTGGCACCTCAGGACAGAGAGGCCATGGCTCTGCTGAGAAAAGCAATTACCATGGTCTGCCCTGGGCCATTATTGAAGTTGGACCTATCATGAGTGAGGGCCTGTGAAGGTCAGTCCAGGGGAATGTCCCTCTGGGGCCGATACCAGCTGCCTACCTGGCCAACAAGGGTCACTGAAAGTCATGATAAACTAGAAGGTGGAAAGTAGGCACTAGACACAGGAAGGAAAAGACAACTTTACTACAATCAGTAGAAACCAGAACACCAAGTTTGGCTTTGAAAGTTGCATTTTGCCCTCCTAAGAGAGTGGGCTTAACATAATTAATCACTACAAAAATGCAAACTAGATCCAGAGTGAAATAGGTCTTTATCAGAATGATGAAACACACACACACTCATACAAACACACACACACACACTCACAATGAAAAAAAAATATTAAGTGTGGATGAGGATGTGAAATGACTTACATGACAGACATGGTCTGTGGGGATGGAGCATGACACTGCTTATATAGAAACAGATGGCTTCTTATAAATATGTTCTCGCATTTGAACCAATTATATCACTTCCAGATATTTACCCATGAGAAAAGAATCTTATGTTCCTGGGAATATTTACAGAATTTGTATTCAGAATCACACAAAATTGCAAACAACTGGTTCTTCAAATAGTGAATGACATCTGAAGCATTTATTCACTGTGTAATAGGGCAAGGAAATGGAAAGGAGTTCCTATGGATATGTCCAATGGAACGGATGAGCCTCAAATATACATTTTGAATAGAATGGAGCCCCAACCAAAAGATTACCTACTACACAGTTCTATTCCTGGTACTCTAGAAAAGAAAACGTGGATGCCAATGAAGGTTTGACAGGGGCCATGGTGGGATGTGGACTGACCAAAAAAGGGGAATATGAGGGAATATCCTGGGGATGACATGGTTCTGTGTCTTGATTAAGGTGGCAATGACACAATGTTATGCACCTACCAACACCCCTGCAAGACTGCATACTAAGAATGGCAAGCCTTACTGCGCGACGGTAATTTCTCAGTTTCTGCAGTGTGAAAAAATCAACTCAAGATGGTGGACTAGAAGATGGCAGCAATTCATAGACCTTCTATGACCTGGAATCAAATAAAAGGAAAAGTGCTCTTCAGAGAGGGAAATGAGGTGAGTAGCTACAGGAATCAAATCCTCTGATTTGAAAAATCAGAGGAAAATTAAAGTCATGGAAAAACAGAAGCCCAGCGCAAAGTAAAGAACAAGCCAGTCCACAGTGCCAGCCTGCTCCCAGGAACTGGACTCTGCTGGCGCAAGGGGAGCCCAGTCTTATTTCTCTAAATTAAAACAAAAAATAGACAGGGAACCTGGATTAAACCAGAAGCAGGAATCTGGTGCCTGTAAGACAACAGATTCACTAGGAAAGATATAAACAAACTAAAAGTGAAAAGGTGAAAAGCAAGATTTCATGCAAATCAAATCAAAATAACAAGCAGGAATAGCTATATTTATATTCAACAGAGCAGATTCCAAGATCAAAATTAGCCCGAAGAAAGAAGATGATACTTATTAGTAAAGGGAACAATACACCAAGATGTAACATGGCACTCAATTCTATAAAATAAACACTACTCAACATAAAGAAATTCATAGGTCCCAAACAACAACAGCAACTTCAGTACTGCACTTTCTTCAATAGATAGCAAGAAACAACAAAAAATCCACAAAGATACATCAAAGTTAAATTATGTAATAGATCAAATGAACTAAGCCAATCCCAAGAGAACATTCCATCCAACATCTATAAAATATACATTCTTTTCTGCAAGTCATGGAATCTTCTCTAAAGGAGACCTTATTTGAGATCATAAGCAAGTTTCACAAATATTGAAAGGGAAGCGAAATACTCTCTTCCATCTTATTATATTGTTATAGAGTGAAGCTAGAAAAACAGCAAAAACAGTTATGTGATCTACACAAACACAGGAAGATTGAATGATTTACCTTTAAACGATAAATTTCTAGACACATACGACCCTTATCCAAGAGAATATAAATAACCTTAAAGTATCAGTAACAAAGGAATAGAGGTTGTAAGAAAATCTCCCAATAAAGAAAAACCCAAGATCACATGGGCTCAAAGCTAAATTTTACTAGACCTTTAAAGAATTAACACCAATGTTCTTCCAACTAGTTCATGAAATAGAAAGGAAGGCTCCCAAACTCATTTTATGAGGATGAGGTCAGTATCATGCTATACTCAAACTGGATAAGGCCATAACAGGAAAAGAAAGCTGTAAGCCAATTTGCTTGATGAACATGATGGCGAAACCCTTAATACAACATTTGCAAACTAAACTAAATGACATACTGGAAGATGACTAAGTTAGCTGTATTTCAGGAATGCAAGGATGGTTCAACATCTGCAAAGCAATTTTTAAAAAGAGGTTTATGCAAACATCCCTTCACAATTAGCTTAAAATAGGGGATACATAAGAATTCACCTAACAAAGCAGCTAAAAAAAAAACCTATTAAAATGACCATCTTGAAAATACAGGAAGCTCAAATAAACTTAATGTTGAACCTGGAATAAATCAAACCTAAGTCTCAAACAAGAAAGGAAATTATAAAGACAGTAGCAAAAATAAAAGGTTTCTGTAAAGCAAGGTAGTAAATCATGGTGAAAAGATTTCTTACACAAAGGGCTAAAACCTTTGGCAGCTATTCTTCTGACAGGATTATAGAACATATAATGAACTAAAACATGAACAACAACAACAAAAAAAAACTACCACCAACTAATGAAACAACCTAATCAATTAATAGGCACATGACTTGAACAAACACTTCTCAATGAAGTACAAATGACAAACTAGTCCACGAAAAATAAAATATATATGCACAAAACATCCGATGGCTTTAGCCATTAGAGAAACACAAAATAAAACTAAAGTCCATTTCAACCCCATCAGAACGGTTATCATAGAGCATATAACAATCAATAAATGTTGATGAGGATACAGGAGAAAAGGAACCCTGGTACTAAACCTCTGGTGCTAATGTAAATTAGTAGAGCCACTAGAGAAATCATTATGAAAGTTCTTCCAAAAACTTAAAATGCAACGGCCATATGACCCAGCGGCACCACACCTCCTACATAAAGACCTGAATATCTATGTTTATCATGCCATAATTAACCATAGCTAAGATACAGAACCCACCTAGCTTCTATTAACAGATGAATAAATAAAGAAACATGGTACATTCACAAATGGAGTATTATTAGCCATTAAGAAGAATGAAATCATGTCATTTGCAAGAATTCATGCATGCCCTTGTTTCTAGCAGCTCCATTCATAACAGTCTTAGAAGTAGATTATCAATTTGGATAATGAAATATGGTATTTAATCACTCTGCCATAAAGAAGGACAAACTTGAACCATTTGTAAGAAAGCAGATGTTCCCTAAGACCCTAATCTAAGTGAAATATGTAAAATGCACAAGTTTAAATGCCACTTGGTTTCTCCTCTAGGAGAAATCCAAGATGTAAGTAAGGAGCCAAATAAAAGATACGTAAGAAGAAGTAGAGAGACTTCCTCAGATGGAAAGGGAAGAAGAATTGGAGCAAAGAAGGGGTGCACAGAGGAAGGAGATGAAAAGCAGGGAAGAAAAGGAATTAAAATGTGCTGCCCCCATGCACCAGCTTCACACTAGGAATGTAAACTTTAGGCACTGCAAATACACACTTATAAAAATATATTAAACACTAAAGAACAGGCAACTGATATGTTACCCAAAATAAGCCAGACTCAGAAAGATAAATGTGTCATTGTCCCCAGTATGCGGAATCTAAAGCAGATGACAAGAAAAGAGAAGGGAGACTATGTCGACCAACAAATGAACTGATAAAGAAAACTTGGACTGATACACGATGGCGTACTATTCTGCCATGGAGCAAGATATATTTGAGGCCCTCCTAGGTTAATGGATGCAACTTGAGAACATAATATCAAGTGGTAAATGTCAGACACCCAAGGGCAAACATTGCATGGGTTCTCCTCTATGACAAACTGTGCACATACATATGATAAATACAAAGTAAGGAGAAATTCAAATGTTTTCCCTTGTTCTTTTCAACATATTTCATTAAGGGGTGGTGAGATAGCTCAACAGACCAAGCGCCTGCTTTGGCAAGCACGGGACCAAGGATTGATCCCCAGTGCCGCATTCTATGCTGGCCCCTACCCAGGGTGTGTGTGAGCCGGTTAACAAGTCCAGGCCTATTAACACAGGCCTGTAATCCCAGTGCAGGGGAGGCTGAAAACAGGAGGATCACTACGAGTCCATGCTATGGAGTTGACCTTGTATCAAAAAATTAATAAATAAAATATTTCAATATGCGTGTTAATATGTTTTGTTTATCTTAATCCTAATAGTTTATCTCAGCTTGCAATAAAGAAAGTTTGTGTTATTAGCCATTTGTTTCCCTTTTGTAACCATCTGGTTTATGTCCTACCCTGAGTTACTACTTTGGAGATGATGACTGCCATATGATAACTATGGCTTCTTTCAATAACTAATTATGAAAATTTGTTTTATGTTTTCATAAAGCAAATTAAAAAGGAAAAAAGAGGAAGGTGATAAGCAATAAAGACAAAGGGGTATAAATAAAAGTCATGGGATGGATGTCATTAATTATATGAATGTATGAAAATGTTATAGGGAAACAAAACATGGCAAGTTTTCTTTCTTCAATTTTTGTTTTTACCGGTTAATGTTTGTGGCAAGAGTTAGTCCATTTCTTGCAGGAAGTTGGTGCACATACATAACATATCTTAATAAAGTTAATGAGATGAGAATTTTTTTTCTTTTTCTCTCTCTTTTGTTTTTCTGTTTCTTTTTGATTGTTCATGGTCTCACGATGCAGCTCGGACTCACAGTGATCCTCCTGCTCCCAGCCTTCCCAGTGCTGCAATTACCGATGTTTGCCACCACACCTGGACTCGATCGCCTACTCGGCACAGCCAGAGGCAAGACCGGCATGACGTGTGGTACTGAATTCAAACCCCGGTCCCTGTGCTTGCCTAAGCATAGGCTTAGTCTGCTTAGTTGTCTCACTGGTCCGAAAATAACTTTTTTAAAGTGAAAATAGTACAGTGAGAAAATCCTGAATGTATTGTCAAGCAGACATGGATTCTTTCACATGTAGAACCAAACTCACCAGCTCTGTGATGTGAAGAATGCCACTACAGTCTCTATATCTCTATAATTTCATACATAAAATAGTGGACAATGCCTATACTAAAATATATTGTGACAGATAAATAAGAAAAAGAAAATAAGTTACTTGAGCGTGGCAGCCACTGGCCACCTAGAATATGCCTAGTGAAAACATGAAATTGATTTTTCATTTTACTTAATTTTAAGTAGTATAAACTCAAATTTAAGAACAAATACTCAATTACTGCTGAACTTTTCAGCATGTTTGAAATAACATAGGTTATGTGAACCTCCTTTTTCTACTGCCAGTTTTCTAAAGTGTAGCCTCTGCCTAAGCATTTCAGGTGAAAATGTGACAGATGATTGACATTCATGGGAAATATAAAATGTAACCAGGATTTTGTAAAGTTAGTATGAAAAATAGATAATTCCTCATTAATAATTTTTCATATTGAATGTGTACTAAGAGGCATCCCCAAAATAAAATTAAATATTTAGACACCTCATTAGAGTAAAATATATTACATTTCATTATTTTTATCTTTTACTGTTTTTAATACTGCTTTAAAATTTAAATGCATATATGTATGTATTTATAACTAATGTCATCGTTTTATTTGACAATGCAAGTGGAACCCACTGTTGTGAAGCTATTGTTTTTATAAGGACACATAAGGCAAATACTTAAGATCTAGGAGAGGGCCAGCCAAATACCTCAGTGGATTAAAGCACCTGCTAGCAGGTGCAGGAGCCAGGGATCTAGGAAGGCATCCATAGCAGTTCAGCCAGCCAGCCAGCCAGAGCATATTTCCATAGCATAGATGCTGGTATTGGAAAGGTCTGTGCCTCGATTCCTTAGTGAGCAGTGACCAAAGAGTAGCATAGTTTATTAGCTGTGTGGGAACAAGCACAACTGTGTTTCATATGACAAGAGTACGGTAGGCATATGGGTGGGCACACACGGTAGAGCACAGTCGCTCTCTGCACCAGCCCCGCCCTAAAGGAGTGGGCTTCTCCTATGGCTTGTGCATAGATGGCCCCCAAAACTCAAGCACTCGCAGATGGGGCCCTTCACATGCACAGGATCTAGCGTGTGTGGTGCTGGGATTGAGGGTGTGTGAGCTCTAAGTTGTTCCACTGGTTGGTTTGGCACAGTTCTAGCAGCAGGCCATGGGGAAGCCTTCCCTTAGTGTGAGTGCCACACACCCCGATGGCCTGAAGCCTGGACAGACTGATGACTCTTTAGGTCACCTGCTGCTTGCTGCTTTGCGACCTTTGGCCCAACATGAGTGTTTCTCCTCTGCAACACCCCCTGCCACATGCCACCCTGCCTTGCAGCCAGCCAACTACTGACAGAAACCTCAGTGAACTAGGAGCTACACAACCTTTCTTCATTTAACTTTGGGTGTTGCATGTTTTGTCTCAGCAAGTACAAAGGCATCTCAGACAGTTCTGACACATTGAAGAAGGGATCAATTATTTTTGACTCTTAAGGTTTATTTCCTCCATTAATTATGTGATTACAACCATGACTATTTTATCGCTAAGTAGGGATTAGAGAACAAACAAGCAAGAGGATATCTCTACAGCAGGAAACTACTCCAAGAGACTAGAGAGAAATTTTTCAGCCTCATTCAGTTTGGAGGAGCTCAATGGAAGGGCTCACTTCAGACTGCACAGACTTTCTTGGGGAAGATGAACTCTCACACAAGTTCTTGCTTTCCTTGTCTCTTCCCCATTGTCAAGAACAGACCTGAGGCATCCATGAGGAAGACAGAGTGAAGGACCAATGTCATTAGCAGGCCAAGGTCAAGGCAAACTACCTAGTGCCTACCAATTACACATGTCATGACCCTTCACACTGAGGAAATGTCAGAGTTTCCTGTTGCATGATGGCCTCACAAGCTGTCTCGGCACAGAAGACACTGTCATACATGCAGACATTACCTGCCCAGCATGTAAATGTGAGAGAACTAAGAGGAACAGTCACCCCCAGCATAAGCACTCAACTCTTCACTCCTGCACTTCACCACCATCTCTGCTGTCCTCATGCCCAGCAATTCACAAATATAGGCCCTGCTCATCTGACAATGCTGGTTCATTTCTCCCCATCCCCAGCTGTTTATCACCCAAGACAACTCATCTGTAAATTTCTCTCAATTCCTCCAGCTGAAATTAATCTCTTGCAATGGTAGAAGTGTATCTCTGAGGGAAGGGAGGCTCAGACTGAAGCACAATAGGGTCACATCCATCCTTCCAGTAGACTGCGAGTTCTCATCCACCAAATAAAATGCACTGGGTGAAAGTGTATTAATTTAGCTGAACCAAATGTGAAAACTTGATTCTCCCAGCTGCATGACTCAAGGGCACTTGGAACTCAGAAAAATTGTGGTCTTTTTTGCTAACTGGCCATATGGTACACAATCTGAGCTTGTACAAAATCCCCAGTAAAGAAGGTTAAATTCAAATGACCCCTAGAGGCCAATTAAATCGAACTTTATCTCGCAACCATGGAATGCATCTCCAGGTGCACTATAGCGCTACTCCCCACAAATCTTCAGCATGGTCATGGTCTAGATGGTGCCAGGTTCAAATTTATTCACTTGTCATTAAATGCCTTCAAGAACTGAATCCAACTGTGTCTCCAGCCCTCTTTCTTGTCCCTGCTAACCATCTCTTCTGTTCAATGAGACTGACCACCTCCCTGGATCAGAACTCTACACCATCTGTCCAGCTAGCAGCTCTGACAACTCTCAGATGCCTCTCACTTCTTCACTTCTTGCACTATATTTTAAAAAGGAGCAATGATATTGGAAACTTATACAGCTCATTCAAGGTATGTCTCTGTCTCTCTCCCTGCCTGCCTATCTCTGTCTCTGTCTCCATCTCCATCTCTGTCTCCATCTCTGTCTTTCTGTCTCTCTCTCTCTCTCTCTCTCTCTCTCTCTCTCTCTCTCTCTCTCTGCTACACCCAGGCCTGAGTACCTTGTTTTAGATTCCTTCTGATTAAGTCATATATTATGTATTTTAATACTTCAATGCTGTGTTGTAACAGGAAAAAGCTTCTATAGGAGAACATCTTCCTGCCATTTCTGTCTGTGTTAAAGGGGTGATTCCAATTCTGAGCCACAAGTTTAGTAATCCTAGTTCCTCCTAACAATCATTATTAAAATGATAAAGCTGTGTTTAATTTCCATTTATCTGATTTCTTTTTTCTGCCTCAATTAGTTTCAGCTTTGGACAGGGAAAAGCAGGTAATTCTGTGTGCTTATCCGTGCAAAATCAGCAACCTGGGTTGCAAGATCCCCCCGGATGGGAAGCCTGGGCTTTTACTGACTTCCTCTTGAGCCTGAATGCAAAGCCCAGCTACAATCCACTCTGCTAAAACTCAGGGGAAAGTAGGCTCACCAAGATGGCTTTAAAGAAGCTTCCCAGCTGTGTACATCTTGCTTCTTTATCAATGCAATACCAGCACATGTTTCCCCTACAATAAGACTGAAAATTTAAGATCAACTTCAGCAAGAGGAAAAAATTGTGTATCTGAGTACACTCTTCATGTTGATAAATATCCCACTTCAGGCACCATGTCTCAAGGTTCTAAATGACCAAGCATTTCAGCAACCCTTTCCAAGAGAGGAAACAGCACAGGGGCACAGTCACCACAGCATCAATCAAGAAGCTTAGAGCAGTGGTGGTGGTTTCTTGATTTCTTGGCTGAAATGCCATGTGGTTCAGTACTTCCGATCCCCTATGTAGTTATGATCACAGGGCTGTGAATAAACAGTTTACCTTTATAACTTCACTCAGGCAAACAGAAGCTTGAAAGGATCTCAACCTTGGGAACATTCGTGCAAACTCTACTGGTGATGTAGCTTATCGACAACAACATTGGTGTATCCTGCACCCTAGCGCAACACTACATAATTTCCTAAGTAATCACTACCAGTCCTCACACTCTGGAGGAAAAGCTGTGACATTTTCTGACCTAGAACTGTGTTGTTAAAGGGAATCATTTTAGCACTTGTCATTCACGCTGTAGAAATCTGGGTATTTCTACTGATTTTGTTTTTTTTTTTTTTTTGACCAAGGATGCCCATTGATTTTTGTTTTGAAATGTGTTTCCATTGACACCATGCCTTTGACTTCCCATTCCTCTACTTGATAGAACAGTTGTGGTCTTCATGTATCTGAGTCACCAACCAAGCTGGCAGAGCAGGGATGCTGGACCTGGACAAGCACTGCTAAGGGAGCCTCTGCAAGGCAGAATCCCTCATGCTGGCCCTTCGGCCTCTCCCACTCCAGAGACAGCAAAGCCACAAGGGAATCACCCACCCAGGCCATCTGAGGCCACTGCTCACAAGAGAAACCTTACCCTTCCGTGACTGATGTCAAGCATCACAAACAGCATGGATCTGAGTACCAGCCCCAGGTATTTTAACAGTAGAGAGTAACACATATCCCTTGCTGGCATCAGTCTAAAATCAGTCCCTTTACTGCACCTAGGACTACAAACGTTAAAGATAGTTAGGAACTAGTTTTTAAAACTCCAGTTCCTAGCCAAGCATGGTGGTGCCTGCCTGTAACCTCAGCACTTGGGAGGCTGGGGCAGGGGGATAGCTGTGAACTTGAGCCCTGCCTGGGCTACAAAGTGAGCTCAAGGCCAGTTTGGAGCGCATAGTGAGACCTTGTCTCAAAAAGACAACAACGACAACCTAAAGCTGTACAACCACAAAAGTGTAGTTCCTATATGGAAGCAATCATTCTTTAACTTGCACAAACACATCCAAAATCTGAGAGAAGCGCATCAATCTAAGTGATGCACTCACACCCCTGGAATTTGGTGGCAATTGCTAGCATCCTGTCTGTAATCATTTCCTTTTTTCCTCTAAAATGTGTTCATAAGCTTGACTTTCCAAATACCTCAGGCACAAATATTACTATTCCCAGTACCTCAGGTACATAAGGACTATGGAGTTTTAAAAGCCACATGAGGTCCTGGGCCTTCAATCGGGGCTTGAATTAATGCGCATACAAACAAGAACATCAACAATATTAAGGTAGCCACTACATCTCTCATTTCACAATGATGTCTTTGCCTAAGTATTCCACTCCATTCTCTTGTAACCTAGGTACAGAGAAGCTACATCCCATTTCTTAAGCCACAAGTACTAAGTGGTGCCCATGGTATCTAAACTCAGGACTCCAGTACCTGTGCTTACTGCACTATAGCTTATGAAAAAAGGAGGGCAGCCCAGGGATGGGACCATTTCAGTTACATACCTCATACAGCTCGATAATGATGTTTCCCATTTGCCCTCTGCTGCTCTTAATGTTCTCCATGGCCAGGGTGAAGTAGACCCCACGGGTGTCCGAGATGTAGAGGTTGTAGGTATCGTTCTGGTTCCACTCTTGGACTGCTGCGAACACTTGGTTCTCATCTGTGCTGATGATGTGCATGTCCTGTGAGGAGAAGGAGGACCCATCAGGCAGCAGATCTCTGTGTCTTCCTGCCCACGAGGACCCCAAATAGCTACTGTGACTTACAAGATGGTAGAGAACAAGCTTGAGTGATAGGCAATGAAAAGCACTTCAGTGACAGACCAAGACTACAAATTATGATTTGTCTTCATGATTTCTGCTCTTGCCAAGTGACAGGAAGATGAGTGTCACGGGCTTTCAGGGGTAGCATTTTCCCTGGCTTCAAGAGATTCATCCACATTCATTTTTTGTTTTTGTATCCAAAAATTAGTGTTAGTGATAACAGGTTTGTTAGAGGAAGCTCACACGTGCAAAGAAGACAAGCCGAATCTTATCTTCTGATCCTAACTTTTGTTTCTGAATTTTACCATGCAGCTGTTCATGTATTTTTCTCTATGATCTTCAGCATCAGGTACATCTGATGTGTCAGGCTCTAAATATCCTGTGCTGCTTCAAATACAGCCACACCTCATGAATCTGTTGTGTACATTGGAGTTCTCTGTAATATTTTAGAAGTAAATGTTGAGGAAGAATCCGATGCTTTTACATTTAGATTGTACATTTGAAAATCACTGATATAGAAGACACCCAACCCGAAATTTAGTGTTTTAAGCATAAAACACTGCCATGCTATTTAATTGTGAGCCTCCCCACAAGTTAATTTTCTTGGCTTCAAAATGAAAAGGTTGGTTCTTTACATCTGGGTATTTTTTAAGTCCTGTTGATGTCTTTTTTCCCAATAGAAATGAAAATAATTCCACAATGAAGATGGCATGATTATGTTTATTCCACTGAAGGACAAAGTAGGATACACAGAAATTTATCAATTTGCTTCTGATTGCATAGCTTGTAAATGGAAGAACTAGGTTTTGAGCCTCTGAAATTTGACTAACATAAAGATCACCCTTTGGAAATACAGCCTCGGCATCAGAGATTTCCAACAGATAGCCATTGGAACCAACAATGATCACAAGTCATCTGTTGACTATATTCTGTGTTGAATACCTGAATCCTTGGCATTTTAGCAGCAGCAGCACCTCTGGGGCTTCAGCCCTGCATGCCCACAGGTTCTTGTCATCTACCACTCACATACTCTCATTTCCTGCCTAACCCTTGAAGCCACTTAATTTTGTAGTCTTGATCTGAGTGATTCCTAAAAGAAAACCTTATACTCCGCAACTCAAAAATTTTACAACAGCCAGGTGACACACAAACTTAGGCTATGTACTCGGGGGATGGAAATTCAAGCCCTGTAGCTAGGGAACATACACTGTCACAAAATGTTGGCATAAAATTGTTGTATCTTAAATATGCAGCCAGTTCCACATCCCAGAAGTGATCGCAGAAGGAGAATTACTTTTGCCCTGTGGTGGAATACACTGTGACAGAACCCCAAGAAACTGCGGCTGACAGTAAGTTAATAGTCAGGCTGAATTCCACCTTTGGTTTATTTAACAAATATTTTCTAGAAATCATTCCAAGTAAAATGGGGCAGGAATGCCTTTGATGTCAGCACCAGGAACAGCGCCACGAAAATGATTCATACAGGAACAATTTGTTTAATTTGGGCAACTAGAAGATAGGAAAAAGAAACCCCAGATGTTTCAATGAAGATCCATTCTCCAAAAGCCACTGGTCTTGAACTCTCTAGGTCACCTTGACTGAGACCTTGCTGGCTCATCTGTGTTTACACATCTTGTACCATTACAGTTTCCTGCTGAGCTGCTTGTAAACAAAAAGAAGGCTTCCCTTTAAAAGCCATGTGGGGAAATCACGTTGTGGTGGTGTAGAATGAAAGCCCAAGGACTCAGTGGGAGGGGAAAGAGTGGTTGTAGGAAGTACAGATTAAATTCACTCTGTTAAAAATGCAATGGGAAAGCCTGGTTTTCTCCAGATGTTTTAGTCATAAAAATGAATGAGCTAAGTTACTTGAGATTAAGCTCATGTAAATGAAATGGAAATAAAACACTAGGCCACGATCAAAATTAGAGGCATCCAGGTTTGCTGTGAATGCACATTTGGCAACTATTACCTTAGGCTCCGTCACCTGTGGAACAGCTATCCAGCCTGCAGGATAAGAAACTGATCTCTGGCATCTAAGATTCTGGGATATCTGCTTGAAAATTTCTTAGCTTGCCAAAGCCACCTAGCTAGCAATTGACATTATTAAAATTTAAGCCCAATACTATCTTAATTCAGAATCTACCTGTTTTAACAACATTTCAATGAAGAATACAACATCACTACATAAAAAAATAACATGGAGATCTCTTCATCCAACTCAAGGTTTTTCTACTTTATATTCTTGTCTTTACTTCTTTGTGTGTCCTTTATTGTATAAGAGACAGGCTCTCACTCTGTGCCCTAGACTGGGAGTGGACAACTGGGTTCAAGAAACCCACAAGCTTCAGTGCTTTAGGTGTCTGTGGTCACATGCACACACACACACACACACACACACACACACACACCCCACCACCACCACGACCACCACCACCACCACTACTACCACCACCATGCTCAAGTCAATCCAGACATCTCAAAAGGATATACTCTCCTTCCTTGTGCGTCACCCTGCTTGAGATAATGGCCCTGCATGTCTGGTGTGGAATCCTAAATGCTGCCATCTGAATACACCCTCCAAATGAGTCTAGTTATAGCTAAGCCTTAGAGAATCACTCTTTGAGCAACTCTGAACCTTGTGGCCCCTTTCTAAATAGATCTTATGACTAAGTAGAAGTCAGCCAGTAATAGCTACAATATCTAGTCTGCAAGAACAAATAAACACATATTAAATAAAGTTGGCCCAACAGGATTTGAAGCAATAAGAAAGCTTCTCTTGACTGTTTCTGTCCCTTCCTTCCCTGATGGTTCTAAGAATGTATAGAGATAAATCTGGTAATAAAGGGTGAAACTGATGGAGGGAAAGGCAGCAAACACATTCATATTGAGATCTTGCAAAACCTGGTACTTGAAGAATGAAAACTAAATTATACAAGTGTTTGTATCTGGCAAGTAATGATAAGTAACGCTCCCCTCTCCCCTGCCAACAATAATTTAAGAGACTCTTGGGTGCCTTGTAAAAATTCAAACTTGTAACTTTCTAGAATGAATGATGGTGAAAATTATCTCTCTGTTCTTGAAACATTTTTCTACAATGTGGGCGTATGATGGCTTCACTGATTATACAATCACCTCTGTTACTAAGCATTTTCTCTGTGCCAAATGCCACATCTGAGAGATGGGAAGCAAGGTAGATTGTGCTTCTACAAAGGTGCCTGATGGTGGAGCCATCACAGTCTCTGGTAGCCTTTCTCAGATTGACCAAGCTCTGCAGTACAGACACCAAATATGGTAAGTGGGATGCACAGGCTTACAAAGAAGAGAGAAGGTTCCACTTATAGGGATATAAATGTATAGTGCTCCATATAGCTCAAAAGCAGGCTTACTCTGCTGAAAGTGGGACAGAGGTGAGCTGGCTCAATCTCAAGGGGCTTGAGAACACACCTAACCTGTCCTCTCAAGGGAGTACAAGCTTGCCCTATGTGTTCAGTGAGAGAAGGCATGCCTGGAGTTGCTCCACACCAAGGTCTGCATAGACAGCATGAGGCTCCTCCCTTTCATGATGGAATCAGTGTGAAGAGGGATCTAGTGGAGCAATGCTGGACCCAAGGGAGAAAAGCTACAGGATACTACCTTAATCTGGATAATTATGTGCCTGAGGGGCTTAACTAAGGCAGCAGGTTCTTCATGTGACCCCTTTGAAATGGACTGATGAGGGTAAAGGGTAGATTGCATGGGAGATGTGCAGATGGACATATCGACAATGCTTTAGACGTTTGACTTATGCAACTGCATGCTTTTTCTTTACAGTTATGGTTACGGAGTCACTTGCACAATTATTTAAGGATGTCTTCCTCGCTCATTAGACCAAAAGATTCCAGAAGGCAGAAGACTGTCACTCTCATTTTATCTCTAGTATTTACAGGGTATCTGGTAAAAATCTGGAGCCTGGACATTAGAAGAAGGGACAGATGAGGCATAAGGGATGTAGGGTGGTGGCTAGGAGTCAATCTTGGGCTGGTGGCATGTGATTTTTTTTCTAAAGAAGATTTTAACTCCCTTCCAATGGGCAGTTGACTACATGGCGGGGAACCATGGAGAGCCACTGGTTGTGGATGTGAGTGTAGCATAGACCTGTATGAGAAACAGAGTCAGCAGGGGACACAGGACTGAGTGAAGAAGTATTCAGGAGTGCCAACCACAAAGCACGGCCAGAAGGGGGACAGCCAAAGTGGGAAGTGGGAATAAAATGCTGCCAAGGAGAGGAGGATCGAGCATGGCATTTTTATGCCATGTGCTCCAGAGATGAACAAAGAAGAGAAATATCTATTACGTTTGGCCTATAGCTGGTCACTGGTGACAGTGGCTGGAGGCTTTTTTCTGAAATAGAACATGTGTGGATGGGGGTAGAGAATGAGTGCCACTGAGTCAAAGAGTTAACAGAAGGTGAGAAAAGAAGTTGTAATTGCAGATGGCTTTTTGAGAAATGAGGCTGTGACACAGCATCGGAGGATAAATCAGCATTTATGGAAATGTAAAAATCTAAAGTCACCATTATTGGAATAAATTTCCTAAGACATATTCTTCTCTCCTCTCTTTTATCATTCAAAGTAGGATAAATTATATTCTACTGTCAAATAATAACAATCTACTCAGACTTAGGTAAGAAAACACTATTGTAAGAATATCCTGCTGAGAATATCTGTAAACACCACAGAGGTAAGGTGGAAAAGATGGATTTTGTTGGGAAAAAGTACAACACAGCTGGGAAGAACTGGGAGCGGGTGGTGTACTGGGAGCGTGAAGGAAGAGTGGAAGGGGACATGGGCTTCTCTGGGGTCCAGTGAAGTGAGGCTGCTCTCCTTTCAACATTTGTTTAAGCTTCCAGAACTTGGAAAAAGCTCAAGTGTGAGCTCAAAGTTCTGAGGCACAAGGTAAGAGAAAGGCAAAGTCCATTTTGGTCAAGCCAAGTGTCAGACATTCCATCCAGACTCGCCAGTAGGAGCACGCTCAGCTGATCAGCTATGAGATGATCAGGGATGCGAATCCGGCCTTGCTCAGGTAAACCAGGCAGATGTGTGAGTCAGGTGGAGGAGCCGTTCTTTGTAGAAGGCATTTCCCAAGGGCACACCATCAGCAGGGCGTTCCCTAACCTCTGCTGCTCTCCAGCAGCTCTGGGCCCAAAGCTCAACACACCAATGACCTGAGTCCCATGTAGCAAACACACACACACACACACACACACACACACACACACACACACAATTTCTTCCATGTACGTGGTTAACAAAGTAGCAAGTTGAGAATAAATCCAGAAACTAGGGGCCTACCACGTGGGGAGCAAAGTGAGAGGCAGGCAGCATCGGCTCTTAAATCTGCCGAGACATGACTCCACCCTGAACACTGAGCTCCATGCCAGGTAGGCTAAGAGCACCAGGATTACTTCCTGGAGCCACACGCATCCCTTAGGTTTGTTAAGCACTGTAGTAAGCACTTTAGTATTCATTGAATGCTCAATACTTTGTCATTCAACGTTCTAATCCTCATGTCACAGCGCTGAGCTCATGGCTAAGTAGGCAGCAGAGCTGGGAGGAAAGCTCGGGATTCCTGCTTTAAAGCTCAAGTGCTGTTCCCGGGGACGTCACTAGTTCCTGTCCCTCCCCAGGACCATGCCTTTTGTGCCCAGTAACTGAAGTGCTGCCCCGACGCCTGGGCATGCAATTAAGGAGGGTGCAGCCCACAGCCACTGTTAACACTGACGCTGCGCACTGAGAAGAGTGCTCATCTCACCCTCCTCTGAGTTCTCCACATCATGCGGCATGTGCGGTGCGTACTGGGAAGACCAGGAGCTGAGGTGTGCGGGCAGTGATGGCAGGGTGCTTTTGAAACTTCGAATTTTAAGCCAGATGCCGACAAGCCCCCTCCCAGTGGGACGGGGAATGGCGGCAGCTTGTCTTAACGGTATTTCTATTTTTAAACCATGCACAGCACCTACCTTCTTCCACCCTGTCTCTACCTCATCAGTCTCGACTATGAAAAGCTGGGCCAATACCAGCTAATAAAGGGGATCAATAGCTACCCAGCTACTTGCACAGCAACCCTCCTACTAATGAGGAGCTGCTCTGGATAAGGCCCGCTGACGGGCTGCTTGGGTGGGCGGTCCTCCCCCACAATATGCCACATGGCTTGCTGGTCATTAGCGAAGAGCTCTGGGGTAGTGATTAATTCCAGAGCTCATTTGTCCTCACACACAGCCGCGCTGCCCATGGGAATGAAATGTTTGTTTTTGTGAGAAGGTTAAAATACATAAAATATGCCCACACACGGAGCCCAAATGAGCCCTACGTGGGGAGACACCTTGGAAAGTTCCTGAAACTCATTTCCTAGGGCAGTGCTTGGAGCCTTCAGGTTACTGCAAAGGGGCATTCTCTTTTAGGAAAAGGATGACTCTGGATCTTCTCTCTCTGACTTTCTTGAGGCAGGACCCTCCTTTCCTGTTTCGGCTGAGAAGGTCTGGCAGGCACATTCTACAACCGCAGAGCCACTACCCCGCATTATGTAAAGTATTTGAGCATCCACAGACTGGAGTTAACAAGACCCTGGACCCTAAGATACCACAGAACCACTGCCTGTCTGATCAGCTTCCTTCCCACCCTTCCTTGCAGGGACAGCTGCTTTGCCTCTTCCTTCTCTGTAGGAGGAAAATATTAAACTGCTATAAGACTGTCCTCACTATCTACATTCGAGTATTTTCACCCGTTACACCAAGGCAGACCTTAACCTTCCCTGTGTCTACAGCAGACCACTGAGCATCTGTCTTCTCTTCCAGCCCAAGCTTCTGGAAGGCAGCAACCAACCATGTCTTCCTTGATTCCTACCCATAGCATTCAGTTCAGTGCCTGCATACAGTCCCTCCTTAAATGGAGGAAAGAATAGATGGATGGATGGATGTGTAAAAGAGGAAACAGACATGCAAACCAGGGAATGCATGCATGCATGCATGAAGAGCAGAAAGAACAGAAACGCTCGTGGATGGAGAATCACCCACTGCCTTTCTCTCTCATCTTCTCACTTTCACATATATTTTGCCTCTCACAATATACATTTCTTACACTCAGAGGTGCATGTTTTGCCACCTTCACCTGACGTGTGTCCCAACCAAAAAACATTGCTTCCCTGTAGACTCATTAAGTGATGATTATATCCTATTCTGTTCACAATGAGGGCATTAGATCTGTCTCTCTGCAGCAGTGTTCAACAGCAATGGTGTCCACACAATATAATGCTCCAATGGCAGAGTTGCAGTGTCACCAAATGACATGAATATCCCAGTAAATCACCCCATTTCCATTAGTCCTGGCAGTAGGAAGGAGTGCAAGTGTGAACTGGGTACTTGTGTTTCTCCTTGCAATGTAGGGGCAGCAGGAAAGCCTCCAGCTTTGCCCGTGTACTCTTATATTCACACCGGGAACAGTCTGCACTCCTTTCTAAACTCAGTCTTCCATTTGGTAAGAATGAAGGGGGCAGAGGGCCAGAGTGTAGCTCAGTGGCTTAAGCACCTGCCTGGCAAGCAAGGTCCTGAATACAATCCCAGGTACCGAAGAAAAAAGAATAAACGGAGCAGGGGAAGGAGATGAAAATAAATTAGCAGGTGCTACGTGCAGTGAAGGTTTTCATCCTGAACTGCAAGCATGCACCAATAAAAATGAAAATTAAACAGATAAGGCCTTTGCAAAAGAAGCAGCCTCAGAAGAAATTTTGAAGCCTAGCTGCGCTCACTGCCACTTCTGGAAAAGGGCCCAAGGCCATGCCATATATTTGAGCCATAGGAAATCTAAGCTCAGGCCCACTGGAATGGGAACATAGAAAACCAGGCTCGGTAGCAAGAGTGGTGGCCAAGCACCTTGACACAGGTCCGGCTGAACATCAGGAGTCTTCCAACCCTGCTCTGTCCTTCTGCCTTGCGCCAGCAGCCAGCCCAGCCCTTGGACAGTGGTTCAAGCCAAGCCATACCTTTGGCAAGGAGTACTTGGGCAGCTTTATCTGAGCAAAAGCCTCTCTTCGGTAGGACACGTAGTAGCTGGCTCTTCCACCAGTTGTGACCTGGACAGTGGGGGAAACACAAAGAAGTTAGACAGGACCAAAGATCATGGACAGGTTGTGAAGTACCAGGCTCTTGACCAACAACCACAACAAGTTTGTTGTTACCTTTAAAGAACGCTCCTTTCCTCGCTTTGAGGTTCCAATTCTATAAGACCCTGCATTGGTCCAAGTTCACGTCACTGACATAACTAAGGCAGCAGGGAGCCAGCCTTTCTGCTGGCCGCCATCCTCTGTGTGAGCAGGAATTAGCTCTGCATTTTGGTCAATGCGTTCTGTTTATTTTTAATAGTTTATTAATCCACTACAATGATGACGCAGTGCTCCAAGGTCGTCTTTTTTGTTCATCTAAATAGTTACCATTGCTCAAAGGTCTGTAACTTCACCTCCCCTCGGAGCACCTTCTGCTCTTCCTGTCTCTAACGCTACGTGTCGAGATGTTCATTGCTGCTGTCCAAGTACAAGTTGCATAAGGCAATGCAACGCTAGAGAAAAGACTCCAGAGTTGAAGCTCACAAGTCCTGGATTTGAAACATGGCTCTGCTATCTTCCAGCTAGGGGTGGGAAGGGTGTGACAGGGATGAGCCTGTCTCAGGAGACAGTGGAGTAGTCATTAAATGACTTGTGAACTACTCCAAGAGATGGTCCCCTGCCTGGGCTTGCTGAAAGTCCTTGCCAACATGGCACAGCTCTGTAGGTGGCTGCGCTCAGCCCAGTTGTCCTAACTCAAGGGAAATTAACATTCACACAGAAGCTCACAGGGCCTGTTCAGAGAAAATAGTTGGACAATAAGTGTGATGAAGCTGCTGCTCTGAGGGGGCTTTTACTCCCAGGACATGCCCCATCCTCAGGTAGGCCCAGGCCCTTGCTAGGGCCTGGCCAGGCTGCCCACTAAACCCTGCACAGGCTTCTGTCCTCGGCAAGTGCAGGGAGCAAGGCAGACTCCACACCTCTCCTGGTGACAATCCTTCACTCCTGCCTCCAAGAGAGGCCTCTCTGCCCTTGTGGCCTTTTGTCTTTGCAAATATTGGAAGCCCACAGAGCACATGAGCCAGGTACCACAGATGTCAGAATCAGTGCAGAGCAGAGCTTCAGGAGAACTGTGGTGCCCAGGTTGGGCTGGGAAGCTCAGAGGAGGAGAGACTGCTTTGCTCTGGGATGGCCAGGAGAATCCTAGGTCTCCATTTTCTAGTTAGAGTCATTCTTACATTGTGTTGCTAATCATTTCTATTTTGGTGAGATCCTACCATGAACCTCTATTGCTCTGTTGTTGTAAGAGGCATTAGTGTATTAAAATCAGCAAGTTCTAACGAGTATTTCTTATTTCTTTTTAAAATAAGCCTTTAGTTTTAGCCTAATATTTAAAAAGAATCTTTGGATCTGGATACACAGTCACCCTTAGTCACTGCACAACCCTATTTACTTGATTTGGTTTTATTTTTAAATATAAAAAAATGTAAACACACCTGCCAATCCAAGAACTCGATGAACAGTTTTAAATTTTAACATCCATCAGAATCACTTTGCTGAACCTTCTACTGCAGGGTCCCAGCTCCCAGTCAACAGAACTGGGTTACAGTTTCATTTTCTCTTTCACTAAATTTCCAGGTGACACTGCTGCTGGTCTGGGGAGTCTGCTGGAGCACCACAAAACTGGGCCCTTGGCAACGATGAGCCCGCCCTCTTGAGCTCCTCACCATCCTGGACCTGCCTCCTCTCTCCAGATGGGTCTGTTTCTCTGAAATCCATATTTACAGTGATGAAAAAGCTCTAAAATATTGAGGTGAAATTCAAATAACTAGCCCTCACCAGTGAAACAGGCATAGCTCAACAGCACTTGGTGTGCTCATAAAGTAGCCCGGTCATGCCCTGGCTTTGTCCTAACAGGCTCCAGTCACCTCCAAGGAAGAACCTACTCCCACTATGAAGTGTTTTGATGCCCCAGAATATATTCTCTGGTCACCTGTCATATGAGTAAAACTAACTCTGCACAGAACACCCTGAGACCAAACATGCACTCAGGGAAGCAAACTGGCATCCTAGGAGACACAGCCACCCTGAGGGCCAGCCAGGTGGAGACTTTCTTCAACAACTCTGGCTGCATCCACAAGGAATGCGAGCACAGATGCAGGCCACTCTCCAGTGCTGCCAGGGCTCTCCCAGGTTTCTGAGTCATAGAGCAAGGTGCTGTGTTTGCCGGACAATCTGCCCCTCCCCTGGGCATGAGCCCAGCAGCAGCTCATCTCTCACAACCTGCGCAAGTCTCCGATTCAAAAGAGAATGCAGTAATTATGCTTCAGGGATGCTGAACAAGGGCCTACACCATGAAGCAGCCACAAAAAGAGAGCAAGACCAGAGGTTGTCTAGGCACAATTCGGGGCTTCAAAGGCATCTCCTTGGCTCCTGCCACCCTCCTTTGGTCCTATGTAAACTTCAGCCAAGGCTTTAAACCTCTGAGAATTCATTAATTTATAGAAGGGATTTCCAATGCCACTGATTCATTGTAATTTCTCCTGATAATTAACTCTTGAGTTTTTTTTTTTTTTAATCATTATTTTTGAGACAGGGTATTATGCCATAAGCTGGAATCTGCACAGCTCCTGCTGCAAGCTGAGATCTCAGGTGTGAGCTGCCACCCCGGTTGCGGTTCCTCTAAGGGTGCACATGTTCTGTGTTCCTAGGACCGTGCTCTGCGTCTTACTCTAAAGCTGTAACCTCCTTAATTCCTACACAGTGCTGTTTCTACAGTTTGAATGTCTATGCCCTCTCCAAAATTTATGTTGAAATTTAATTCTCAATGCAGTCATATTAAAAGGTGCATCCCTTTAGGAAGCAGTGAGGCCATCAGGGCTCCTTGCTTGTGATGGGAGGAGACAAGTGCCTTATGATGGCTATAGGAATGACAGAAGCCATTTTTTCCCCTTTTCTCCCTTCTGCCATGTGTGCCCATAACAATTTAGGCACCATCTTGTGAGCAGTGTTGGGCCATGCCAGACACCAAGTCTGATTGTGCTTTTTTTTTTTTTTTTTTTTTTTTTTTTTTTTTTTTTTTTTTTTTTTTTTTTTTTTTTTTTTTTTTTCCCCAGGAGCCGGGATTGAACTCAGGCCCTCAAGCTTGCCAGGGAAGCGCTCTGAATGTGCTTTGATCTTGGACTTCCTGGTCTCTGTGGAAACTGTGAAATAATCTTTTCTTGTTAATAAAGCACTCAGTCTCAAGGATATTGTCACAATAGTAGAAAGTCTGAGATAGACCCTGGCTCTGAGAGGTGAGGTGTTTGATATTTGGCAGCAAATACCAAAACACGTGGCTGGGGCACATGGTACTGCTCGAGCACTAAGGTGGCTGGCTGAACTAGCTTTGGAATGAATGTTGGCAAGAACCTGTACTGCCATGGACAGAATGATGAAGGTGCTTCAGGAGAAGGTTCCAAAGAGGAGATCTACAGAGAAGGCTGAGACCGGCCCACCATCAGGGGGCATGATCAGAATGTAGGCTGAGGTATGGACTGTGAGCACAGTTCCAAACTGATCTTAGGCAGAAATGAAAAGCAGAGCACTGGAAACCCTTGTACAATGTGGCAGAGGCTGGGGCTGAATTTTTGTGTCCTAATGCTTCACAGAAAACGTGGCAAGCAATGAAGTAGAATACTTAGCAGAAGAATCTGAACAAAGTGCAAAAGGCCCTTGACTGCTTGGCAAAATCTGAGGTGAGAAAAAGAATCATAAGAAATTTATGGTACAAAGGAAAGCAGAACTTAGAGGCCCAGAAAATTCTCAGCTGGGCCACTGCAAGAATAACAAGGGGCCTTTGGGAGTGAGCCCAAGGCTGTGGCCAGGAAAGCATTCTCCAAAGAGGTCAGGGTGACTGGGGAAGACATGCAATATCAGTCAGGATAACAAGGGGCGGAGTACAAAGCATTCAGGTCATCTTGGTGGCTGCCACTGTCACTGCACACCCAGAGAGCAGGACGTAGAGACAAAGCAGAGTCCAGGGACAGCAAGAGACCTCAAGGCTGTTTAGCTGGCCCTGCGTCACATCTCTGCTTCCCTGACACTGCTCAGCACTCACTGTTGTGAGGCAGTTGTGGCTCAGGTCACCTCTCTGGAGGGAACAGGACACGTGGCATGAGGAGGTGTGACCACTGCCACTTAAAGGCTGCCTCCTAGAGCCCTGAGACCTGGCAGAGAACAGTTGCAGGGGTGGGGCTACAACAGAGTGCCACTAGGGTCATGTCCAGAAGAGCCAAAGGTTGGAGCTACTCCTAGGATCCCAGAGCTGTACAGCTGTAGGCTCCACATCCCAGTCATGAGATGCATTGCATGAGCAGTGCCTAGAAAAGCCATGAGCAGAGTCTCTGGAGGCCTGGGGACTCTGTTCTTGCCCCAGCATATGTGGCAGATGGACACTGTATCAAAGGTTCTTTCTGGAGCTCCAAAGTCAGTGGCACTCCTCTTGCTGGCTTTGAGGCTTCCTTGGGAACTGTTGTCCCCTTGCTACCTTCCTACCCCTTTTCAAAGGGGAAAGACTGTCCTACGGCTGGCCCAGCCCTTGGCTCTTACTCGCTTCCCCTGTGTGACTTCTCAAGCTCCCCAGCCGAGGAGCACCTTGCCTGAGGACAACACACCTGTGGACTATGGCCCACGACTGACCTGAAGCCAGGCCTGTGAATGCCCTGCCTCAGAGTCCTATCCTGAACAATGATCAGTGGGCACCTGAATAATGGATTTCTGGGATTAATCAGCTTAACCCAGGAGACCCAGAGTGAGGCTGGTTTGCTCCATTGGTTCAAGACTAATCCAAGGCCATAAAGAAGCTCCAGGGCCCACCTTCAGGCCAGAGTCTTCCAGCATGATGGTGACACCTACCTGAAGCGTGTGCAACCTCTCCACAATTAATCACGTGGCCTGCTGGCAGCCACACAAGGAAGGAACAGAATTTAGCGACTATGAATCTATTTTGATGAACTTTTCTCTTCCTTACAAGCAAATCTCCTGGCATTGTAAATCCCGGAGATTATTACCACTTTCCCTCTCAGTGACACCTTGTATTTTACATTTGATGGATGTCATCCAATTATTTGCTCCGGGCCCATCTGTCATGCTAAACACAGATTTAGCTGGGCCTTTCCTTACTAACGACTGGCTCGTTAATCTGATTTTCGGGATTTACATTTTACAGGTTTAATTGGGCTCCTGGCCAGTGAAAATGATTCCTTTGGACAAATGCTTTGGCCATTAAACACGTCTGTCTCTTCTGACTTGTCCCCGGTCTTGCTATGACCAAGCCTAAGCTGACATCTCTTTTGGTTTTCTGGGTTTTCTTTTTCATTCTTCTAGTTCTGGGTGATGTTTTGACTGGAGAAGGAAGGGAAGTATGGCCACAGAAAAGAAACCAGAGGCCTTGAGCCATGTTCCGTCTCCCTGTGGGGACTGGAAGTTGAGCCTGTTTCTACCTTGGGTAGGAATAGGCCCATGAAGCCTCGAGAATTTGAAAGCGGACATAGGGGATCTGAGAGGAGGGCCAGTAACTTATACTTCTGAGTACCTGTTTTGTGTCCAGTGCTTTGCTTTCATGATATTATTTAAGGCCCACAAAACACCTCCCATCAGTGCTACTATGATCGACACTGCTGCTGCCCTTCAAGGTAGAGTACTAAGGGCAAATAACACTGTTGAGTGATTAATATTCCAGGCACTGTTGCCCTGTATGTTTCTGTCCAGGTGAAGACAGGGACTTACAGGGGAGGTACACAAACTACTCAGAGACACAGGGTGAATAAACGGGATGTGCAAGGATTCAGCTGGCTCTGTTCCTCTGGTCTGGATGACTTCTAAGCCTCTCTGTGGAGAGGAATGGATTCCATGTCTGTTTCCCAGATAAGATGCCAGCAACAAGACAGATTTTCAATGCGAGGATTTTGTCAATCCTCAGCTCTGAGAAATGGATGCTCTATTGTTGCGTAGGAGCAAGCAGACCTGCTGCAGAGATCTGTAGCTAAGCAGAGCTGTAATGGACACAAATTTGGCTGAGCCAAGAGCTGCCGCCTTCATAGGATGTGATGCTTAGAAGCTTTTCCAGGTAGAGCACCCACTGGCCCGATATGTGAGCATATGTGTTTTTAGCCAAGCAAAATGCCCCCTTTCCTGGAAATCCCTGAGCTAGCTCTCACACAGCCCTGCCTCACTTGCCTCTCCTTATAGAAGCAAGAGGAGCAGCTAAGCTATTAGGATGCATAATTAACTTTTCCAATTTCTTTGCTCATTAATTCTATTCAGATTATTTAAAATAAATCTTGATGTTGTTAGGGCCTTCTCTCCCACTCCACCTACATAATTCTTTCAAAGATCACATCCCTCTTTTAAGAAGAAAGAAAACTGGTTTCTCATTACTGGGCCCTAAGTACCACCAACCTGAAGTTCAGTGAGCAGAAGCTGAAACAAGCAGACTCTGAGCCCGGGAGTGCAAGGCCAGCCTGAGCAGCATGAAGGTACTGTTTCCAAAAGCAAACAAAAAAATACCCAAAAACCAAATGGCCATAGGTCTCGTAGGGAAGGAGGTAGCTGCAGTCACTGGAAACATCAAGTTGGCCCTGAGGGTCTCTGTGGGGAAGGATGGCTCCCATCTGCCAACTGGAGCCCATTTCCCAAAGCCACTAAGCCAACCTGCAGCGCTACGCATCAGAATCAGAAGCTTGGTGCAGCAGGTGGTGCGGCCCAGCACCATCAGCGAGTCTTCTCTCTGCTGGACTTCGGGTTCAGGTTTGTCTCACAGACATTCGCTCACTTTCTATCCTGCAGGCTCTAGATATGAATGCAACATGCAGTTTTATTGCCTCATGTCTGGGAAAAGTGACTCTATCACCTAATATGTGTGCGCTGTGCTGAGGCTAGACTCGTCTGAAATAGATTTGGGTATAAAATCTTTTATTGCTACCCAAACCCGATAGCCCTAAAATAGTTTCCTCGAGAATAGGTTGCGATAAGTGAAAAGGCACTGAAGCCACTTTGGGGGGTGGAGGAGAGTTACACACTTAATACGCCAGTGTGGTCATCGGTGAAGTGATACTCAGGAGAAAGCAGCTGACGTCTTCGTTAGCCAGCCAGGGAGCTCCTCAGAGCCTTCACTCCGCTGTCCATAGGAAGCGTCACCAGGCAGAGAACTGGGGAACCATGCAATGAAGAGCTGGTGTCTAGACCACCCCCATGGCTAGAAAACTTAGATTTCTTTAAATGCAATGAAAAAAAAAATACCTGCTAAATTTTTGACTGCATAACTATTTTCAAAGCAGTCGCTTCTCTGAATTTTAAGCACTGAAGCATACTAGCTGGGATACCAGCACTGTGTTTGATCTGGCTTCTACCACTTGCTAACTCCGTGACACTGGACAAATAACTTGATCTTTCTAATTTCCTCTTAAGAAAAAGAGATAGGACTACTGCCTACAGTCAGGTGAGCCACAGGATGTGACGCAGCTTAGTGTCAAAAGAGCTTTAGCCCTACAGCCCACACATAGTAGGTTGCTCAGAGCATATTATCTGCTCCTGAGGAACTGCATGGAATGATGCCTATGCCCAGCCGCACCTTGGAACCCTGGATGGCCTGACTGCACTGGCAGTTTGCATACATTCCCTGGAGTAGTAAGGGAGCCACTGGATAGCCAGCTTGACACCTATCATGACCACAGCGAAAGAGAAGGCTGAAAGTCCTCTCCATGCCTTTAGAGGGTGGCTTCCAGGAAGAGACCACGTGTGTAGTCTGTCAAGCCCCAGTGTTGTGTGCCAGCAATTACTGAGCCTGATTGCCAGTCTGCCTTTCATGACTTAGAAAGAGAAGTAGTTCCTAGGTTGCCTGCCTGCCTAATCCACATGGGAGCCCCTTGTTATTCCTCCCTAGATTTTTCTTTAATTTGTTTTATGTAGATTAAAAGGCAGAGTTAAGTGGAGAAATGAGAACTGCCAGACACTTATATGATTTTTACCCCGGAATCCAATTCAGCATTTGAGAGCACTTGGATATTCCCAGACAACATAACAACGCCTAAGACCTGGACAGTCTGCTCTTAGTGAGACAGGGAAGGGTGACAGAGTGTGGCGACCGGCCCATCCCTGAGCTGTGGGACACAGTGCTACAGTTACTGCCACAGTGCCTTCATTCTGCTCTCACAATCGTGTCTTTCCCTCCTGGGCTGTGGGCACAGATGGTCTAAGAAGACAGAACTGAGTGGGGTGAGATCTGTGCGTAAAGAGGCCAGTTACATGGCACTGCCTGTGAGCTCTACCTTCCCATATGTTTGGAAGCACGTTCTCCTGAGCTGGGCTGGAGCGTAACCTGCTTCCCCTATCAGGAGGGTATCATGAGCTTGACTGCTTGTGTGGAAGCTTCCCAAGTCAGACACTAGCTTCTGCTGTTTTTCCTTATCCCAAAACTTCAGAAAATAAAAATGAAAGGATGAGAGAAGGAAGTACAGAGGAAATTTCTAGCATCTGTAAATGCCTCTGGCTGCACTTTCAGCCCAGGCCTTGATTTATTGGGCAATGCTGTGCTTGCTTGCTAAGCTCTTAGTGCTTCTTCTGTAAAAATGAGGAACTGATTTTTACCCTTTTCTAATAAGTAAAAATTTTCTTGAGTAAATGAGATAACAGTGCTCTTTCAAATAAATGCCAAGTGGACTACTGGACTATATTGGATTATTTTGCTGAATTTATACACCTACAATATTTGATTGGCAATGGAATACCCATCTCTGACAAAACTAAACAAAAAGGGGGATATAAATGAAGGACTATTTTGTTTCTGTATATACAGATACAAAATAGGATAGATATACAGCTACTTGCTCTTAATTCAATGAGAAGAAAGATCTGTACTAATAGTGTTTGGACAGGATATCACGTCTACATCTTATACTATGAATAACCACTACAAAGAAAACTATACATAATGTATTAATTACTGTAACTGTCCTACTAAGCTGCTTTGAAACTGTCTCGTTGCTAGTTCTTTCTCAATAAAATTAATTTAAAAAATAAGGGATTTACACTTTAAAAAACTGGAATGATTAGGGTGTCATGAGGGCCCCATGCCTTGCAGTGCTTCCCCTGCAAACCCAGCCGGTGATCCAGCTCTGCCCGGGTGACTGCATTAGGTGCTGGCATTTGCCAGGCAGGCAGATTCACAGAAGGATGGACTGGAGGCAGGAGGAACATAGAAAAGGGCAACAGGGGATGGACGGGCGCAACACAGATGGAAGAGCCTCCAGCTGCCCGAGATGAGCAGCAGGTGTGTAGAGACACTCAGAGAAAAATTAATTTTATTGGTGTTTTCAAGACATGTTACATATCCTGAAAGGCCCAAAATAGAGTCACTGATTTTCCACAGAAGGAGGGATGCTTTCTCAGGACATGGGGTTTCCAGATGGCTGGAGGTACAGGAGGACCACAGGGCATGACAGCAGAGTGTCGCCAATGCAAAACCCACGTGCCTCATGAGTGAATCTCGGAACAGAAGCAGTTGGATTTAAACCATCTGTCAAGCTGTTTCTCAGACAACACTGCCATGTCCCCAAGAGAGCCACGAATACTAGTGAAATGCCAGCTGCTCAGCTTCTGGGTGCTTCCCCAGCATTTCCACTGTGTCCTCTAGACACTCTTTCCTCTAGAAGCACAAGTGTCACTGTGGGATGCTCCTGCCCCACACTACCTGCCCTCACAGTGCACCTGTGAGGAGGAAGCAGGCAGGCTTGTTGTTGATGAGCTGCTGACGACATGCAAAGGCACTAAGCTGCAGAGCATAGAGCCAAGACTCACACCTAGAGTGCTGTGTATGTATGAATATATGTATGCATGTATGTAGTTGGTACAGTCTCATTATGGTCCTCCATTGTAGTGATCATCCTGTCTCAGCCTCCCCAGAGCTGGGATTATAGGCATGAGCCACCACACTCAGTTTCAGTGGCTGGCTGAGCGTGCCTGGGGGCAAGGCCAGTGGGGCATGTGCTGCTGGGGATTGAACCCCAGTCCCTGTGCTTGCCTAAGCAGGCACTTAGTCCACTGTGTTCTCTTGCTGGCCCAGACTGAGGCTTCCAGACCTAAACCAAGTCCACTGCATGGCACAGTCCCAGGCAGACCTACATGCCTGCTCCAGAGTCTTTGCAAAGGATGCCCATGTTGGGGCAGGTGATCTGCACCAGACCAAGCAGCACCAAGCCAGGACCACGTACCAAAAGCTACATCTTTGTGCTGTGATGCGGTTCAGTGGTGCAGCACTGGCCTGACTTGTACAAGATGCTGGATCAAATCCCTAGCACTACAAAGAAAACAAAGTCCTATGCTACCCCTTTCGTCAGGTCTTCTCCCATCCTTGTTATCCAGGGAATTCAGCTTTTCTCCATCTGATTTCTTCGTGATCCAGTGATTCACTTGCAAGCTTTTGTCTGGAATCACAGGAAGTGGGTGGCTCTTTGCTCTGCTGCTGGTCTGTGGTGACTATGAAGGCAGACAATATGCTTTGTTCCTATTTAATCTTCCTCATATGCAGGCTGCACATTGCAGTACGTAGTATATGCCCAGTCCTCTGTGCTAGTAAATTATATTTCAGTTGCATACATCTCCTTTGATCTGAGTACACAGGCCTGCTTACAGCCTTATTTTAGAATCAAAGAGCCTTAAGGTGCCTATAGATTATGCTGGGGCCAAAAGCCAATCTCAGAACTTTTGACTGGTACCCCTGGGTTCTTGCATCTTTTCTAGTGTTTTAAAGCCTGTGATTCACCAGAGTTAGAAACAGAAAAACCCAAGAGGAAGAAGACAGCATGTAGTTGTGCAAGTGGGTGGTAATTTACATCAAGTGTTCCTTTGAGCACTTAGCAGCACTGCAACATGGAAAACCAAGGGACAAAAGGATCTAGCTTTTTCATGGAACACATGAAAAGGGACAAGATGTTCTCCCCAGGCCAGAGTATGGCCTATGTTATTGGTGCAAAGTGTAGACAAATTAGCACCACTCCTTCGGCTGCACCACAGTGAAACATCGCGCTTGGGTGCTGGCTCCAATCCCGACACAAGGCGCAGTCTCAGTTGACAAGGATTCACTCAGTGCTTTGTGCCCAGCTACACCAGGTGCTCTGGGCATCACAGGGCTGTGCCCTCCAAGAGTTCACCATCTGGTGGGAAAGCAAGGCTGCTATGTAAGATCTACAATGGCAACATAAGGCCAGCGGCAACACCCTGGCAGAATCAAGGTGCAATGAAGACTTCCTCAGGTGGCCTTGCCTTGCCCAGCCTATTCTCACGCTCCTTCCACAATTAAAAGAAATTCGGGGATGGACAATACAGTGTCCACACCCATCCTATGTGCACTTATAGTGAGACAACCAGGACTTCAGGTGGCCAAATGACCCAAGGAGCAGGGGTTAAGCTGGGATTGAAACTCACATTTGCCTGGCTACAGAGACCTGGCATAATCCGGCTTCCCCGCCTTCCCCAGTGAGACTCACTTACAGACTTATGCATCCATACACATTGTCAGATGGGCTGGGTGAGCCTGGGGCCTTAGGCTCCCAGTGCCCGGGAGGAGGCGGGTGCTCAGCACTGGAGGGCATTTGCTCACTTAGTATGGTGGACTTGGGGCCGGGGGACTGAAGCAACCAGAAAGACCATACTGCTCCATGTAACAATGAGAGAGAAGGGGATGTAAGGGAGGAAGAAGGCTGCCTGGGTCTTGGAGAACCAACAGGATCACCAGAGGGAGAGCAGGGGAGGTGAGCCACCAGTTTTGTTTGAGAAGAGGTGGCTTTGGATTTGGAAAAGTAAGGGGTGTGTGTGTGTGTGTGTGTGTGTGTGTGTGTGTGTGTGTGTGTAGCTTTCATTAAATCTTTGTTATGTAATGCCTGGCACAAACACTTTTGCTTCATTTCGGCCATTTTTACAAGAAGTCTGTACTACGCTGTTCAATAATCTTATTATAATTTTACATATTGGTGAATTCATTTACCATCCAAAGATGGGTTCACATCAATAGTAAAGTTCTGCTTCAAAGAAAAATAAGCAAAGAAAAGAAAAGGCCCAAGAGTTCCCACTGGACAGCTGGTAATGCTCTCCGCATGCAGCGTCTAGCTTATTTACTCAGGCTCTTGGTTGTGAACATTAATAACCAGTCTTGGAACTCAGCCCACGATGGACTTCAGAGCTCCTCCAGCCTCACGGGCTACGGTGTGCGTTGGGGACCTTGGGGTCACCGTGGACAGCCACACTCACAGCGGGTGCTTGACCAAAGACTGGCATGCGGGAGGGGCTCACAATGGGGTGTGCCGGTCGTTCCCCACTCTTCCACTTCTTGAGTCCTGAAGTCCTTCGGGAGACGGCCCTCCTCAGCTGTGGTGCCCGTGACATTGCGTGCTGCCGGTCGCCGCCTACGTCACCAGCCACGCGCAGACCTGTTTCAAGCTGTTAGAGGCGTGTGTGCACCGAAGCACTTTCCCTTACATGGATTCCGACCCCGTTTTTTTTTTTAACATGAAGTGCAGTCTGTGGAGGCTGTTTCTCATTGAAAGAACAGAGCCAGGCGGCGATTGAGAAACAAGGTGTCAAACTGCTTGGACCCCGTTCTTCACTCAGCTGTTTGCAGGTGGGCTCTGTGACCCTGGCAGCTGGCTTAGCCTCCCTGTGCCTCACCTGTGACGGGAAGCAAGAGTAGAGCTGAACCCAGGCTATCACAACAACTAAATTCACTCGCATGACTTGCACGCCACATTCACGGTTATTTGTAACTATAATCGGTAACTGATTCTCCAAGATGTACAGATTTGTCAATAACAGGGAACACAGGCCAGGCAGTAAAAACCATGTGACAAAGAGGGGGAACATTCTTTAGAAATGAAATGCTCCTGAGATGAACATCCTGTCTGGTTAAGGTTTGCTAACAGTTGCTAAGCAACCTAGTGTCGTGTGTTACTAACTTCACAAATGTGTAAATGAAAGACAGTTTTGTGGTGAAAAAAACAGGGGAAGGAAAATAAATATATATGTATACACAAGAGAGTTAGGATAGATACACAGCTACTTTCTCTTAGTTCACTGAGAATAAAAGTTTGTACTAATATTGTTTAGACAAGGTATCATGTCTGCATCCTGTCCTCTGAATAACTACTATGGAGACAACAATGTACAATGTATTAATTATTGCAAACATCCTACTAACCTGTTTTGGAGCTATTTTATCTCTTTTTCTCATTAAAATGAATAAAAATTTTTTAAAAAGAAAAGAAATACTGAGAACCTGTCCAATCGGCTTCCAGAGGATGCTGCAGAAATGGCATGGACATTGTGGAGCACATGAGGAAGCCCTCGCTCCTGCGAAGAGGCCCGGCACAGGTCTCCATGCGGTGGTCGAGGCAGGCAGGAAGATGCCAGGTGAAAGCCTCGCCAGCCTACCAGCACCGCCCTCATGGTGTCCTTCACAGGAGAATTGGGCAGCGATCGTCATGCCTGTCTCGAGGGGCAGCGAGGCTGGAAGGAATTGGAAGGATGGTGAAAGCAGCTCACATCCTTTTGCCATGATACACTGACTGGATTAGAAGCAAAGGTGAAAGGAGGAGATGAGAACGGGGATCAAGGAAGCAGGACACTAGGAAGCCCAGGATGCAGACAGGGGAGAGTCAGTCATCTCCCTGGTGTGCGTGTTTGTTTGCTGCAGTAGCTGTTTCCCTTGTGGTTTTCTGGTGGCTGGCAGCTGGGATAGTAAGGTGAAAATATTAAGCGACAGAAAACGTGAAAGCAGAAGTGCAGGGGAGTCAGGTGTGCAGATGGGAAATGGGCCCTCCGGCTCTGTGTCCCCAGTCTCCCTGCACCCCAGGGACAGGCATCAGCTCTGGGCCTTCGGTTTTATTTACAGAAGTCCCCAGTCTGCAGGCATTGCTCCCCCAGGGATAATCGGGCCCATCCTCTAAACATCTTCATCCTATTACTTTCATAATCAGCTTCTAATGCTCTGTTCAATACGTGCAGGGCTGACCGGACCGAGCCCTCCAGCGGCTTCGCAGGACGCAGAGCTATTCTCTGAGCCATTGATCACCAAGGCAGAAATCAATCCTGGCTAAGGAGACAGAAGTTAAAAATAAATTGCAGGGATTGATTTCTGTTCAGACCTTCTGACTCTCAAGTGAGGAAGAAGGAAGCGCATGTGCCTGATGGCTCCGGAATCACTTCCACATTCCCAGCTTCAGAAACAAAACCTGGGCATATTTTACACACACCACATATTATATGCAATGTCTGCTTTCTAGGAAGCATCAGAGAAGAGAGTTCTTCTAAACTATAAACTCTCATTAAAAGAGAAGTGAGCTGTATTTAGTTTACTACAAAATTTCCAAAGTATGGACCTGTGCTTTGTCGGTAGCAATATCTCCAGAAATATTTGTAAGGGACTTGCTGAACAAATGAATAAATTCCTGTTAGGATCTCTCGCTATTTTATATATTTGCTCACAGATTTGTCTCAGTAGCAGAACTACTCTTTATTTATTGCTTTAGCTATATACTTTAGCTCTCTTCCCCTGCCAGACTATAAGCCGTCCTACAACAGGAGCTATCTTTTTCTTCCTCAGATATTTATTGCTTATACATGTATAATCTCCAGGGATCATAACCTCCTTATTTACTTTTTTGCCTTTTTATTTCTTATTTACTGCATCATCTTTAGATTATGTCCCCAGAAGACGCATATGGAAAGAGGAAGGCAGAAACGGTTGAGCCATCTCCCAGGGACATGGCTACATCTTGTGCATCTTTATATTAAAATGCACTATTCTGACATTAAAGAAATGGATGTGCAGATGCTTCCAAGGAGCAGCCCTCTCTGCCTCCTGACTAATGGGGTGGCCTGTAGAGGCAGCGGTCCTGTGGAGTTTGCAACCTGCTGCTGTTCACGCTGGCTCTCTGGAGTTCTCTAGAGATGCTGGGTACCGTCCACACACGGATGGAGAGGCTGGCTGGCTGGTCCACTGTTCATACATGCAGCTTTGGAACCAGCGGCAGCCCACCTGCGGGGTTCTGTCCTACAATCACTGCAGCCATTTGGTCTGAGAGAAGCTTGCCATCAGGACCACCTTGGAAGACGGGCAGCCACAGGTCCACATGATCCTCCCACTTCAGATGGAAGTAAGGAGCGCCAGAGAGCAACAGTGAGGAGCCAGATTACAGAGGAAATCACTGGGGAGACTGGCACTGTGCATGGAATCCCACCCCTCACCTCACACTCTTGAGGCACACCGGCTCTTGCCTCTGAAGCTCCTCTTCCTGGAAGCAGTCATTGTGCTTTGGATAACCTCACCACCCTTGTAACTCCTGTGTTGAAAACTGGCTTGAGACCTGCTCCTCTCAGAAATCTTCCCTGGGTGCTCCTTTGGCATCCAGGAAATGGTCCCTTCCACAGAGACTGTGCTTTGGGAAATGTTAGGCCATTACTCCTCGTGAAGAATGTCAGACCAAGTATAGACATCTCTTTACCAAGGCAGGACACAAAATGACCTCAGGCTCTTTGTTATCCCCATTTGCTATCAGGGGACCTTGGTTTAGAACAAGAACATGCTCAATAACAGGCTCTAAAACGAACATGTGAATGGGCACTTCCGTCGCAGGGTGAACCCACCTCCATTTCTGGTGTACAGGAAGTCTACAGTTAAATCATGTTCTGCCACTATGAAAGGCTGAGAAGCCCTTATTCTGGTTAACCATGAGGGTTTCAAAGTCATATTCTTAAAAGCTGCTTGCAGAAATTCAAAATGTTTGTTTACACCATTAACTAGTAATGGAGTTAAAGCCAGAGCTATTAAAATTGTTAGAAGCTGAAACTCTGAAATTAATAGACATCTATATTCTAGTTAGAATGGTAATGGGAAGAGAACTGGACTTAATAGTCTACTTCTCAGTCAACAACCCAGCTGCCTTCATTAGCAGGGCTGTTGTTTTATGGCAATATAATTATCTTTAATGCAGAAGGCTCCAGTAAGGGGGTCCTCCTGGGAGCAGGGCTCCGCAGCGTGGATGCCATGGGCCTGTGGGCAGCAAGCGGGCAGGGAACGCTCAGCCAGGTCTCTCCTTTGCAGGTCCTCCGGGTTCTTCCAGAGTCCCAGTAGCCAGCCCTTTCCCTGGCCCCGATTCACCTCAGAAGCTGGATGTTGTGTAGCAGGAACTACAGAGTGGAGAAGGCAGGAGAACGTGGACAGAGTAGGAGGATTAACCTGCTGGTACCAGGCTGCACAGGCACCCTAGAGATGCTTGTGAGTAAACTGGCCCGCACCTCCAAGGGGCAGCTCTGGGAGAGGAACACAATGGCTTTGTGCTGAACCCCACTGAGTCTTTCTTTGGTTAGTGATGCAGAAAGTTTCTGATATGCAACCAAATTGAAGGAGAACTCAATAAAGTGTGCACTTGTCATGAGTGGAGGGGGCTTTTTTGGCTCCTCTCTCTAGAAGGGTGGGTAGCACGCAGCGGTTTCGCCTTTAGGGTCATACAGAAAAGCATCTTGATACCAGCTGTTCTTTGCTCACATGAAAAGATGAGATAACCAACAACAGATCGTCCTTTTTTGTCATTCTTTAGGAATGCAGCCAGGCCTGAGGTCATCCCTTGGCCTTGCTGTTTCCCAAACTACAAGATGAAAGACAAGGGTGACTCTAAACTTCACTGGAATTCTGGCTTCACCCTAGAAAAATAAAGATGGCAACATGGACATGGAAGATCTCACGGAGATTGAATTTCATTAGATGAAATAAAATACACATGCGTCAGACATACATCTGGCCCTAAATAAACGTGAGACCCTTCTCACACTGACAGCAATTCTTTTGTTCTGCAGACTACTGGGTAAACTCGGTGACATGGTCACTATGAAAGAACATGCTGAAGAACCACTGATGTGGAAACAGTAGGTTTCAGAGCACTGGGAGAGGCTCAGCACTGGGCAGGCGATCTCCCACCTCTGAGATGATGCCAGATGCCCCTGCGGCCTGTTCGCCAGTACAGCTACCTCCTGACCAGGATGTAGAGGCTGCCTCTAGCATTATGCTGGCCAGGAAAAACACCACAACCCCTGAAAAGAGCAGTGCACACCAGATCAGATGCTGCCAACCAGAGTAGCTTTCCTGGTGAAGCACAATCACACAGCCTTTTGTTACTAATCACAAAAAAAAGAAACAACTTAATACCCATGAGCTCAAACTAGCCTATCCATGTACTACTATAAAGACAATTTTAAGCCGGGCGTGGTGGCTCATGCCTGTAATCCCAGCACTGGGGAGGCTGAGGCAGGAGGATTGTTGTGAGTTCGAGACCAGTCTGAGCTACAAAGTGAGCTTAAGGCCAGCCTGAACTGCATAGTGAGACCCTGTCTCAAAAAGACAAAAACAAAAAAGACAATTTTAATAACACATTACTGAATGACAGCACCATTCTCTGAAATGCAAGCATTCCTTGCTATGTTTGCCTGGTAAGCAACAGGTATTATAACTTTCATGGAACCTGGTTAGATCTTCTGAGAAGAAATAAGTCTTAATCATTTACTAAGGAAATACATATCAAAGCTCTGAAAAGAGTGAGGAGATCACCGTGATGTGTGATCCACCCCTGAAGCCTGGCAGTGTCATGTATAGAAGAGCAGAAAGCCAGAGGGGCAGTATCAGCACGTGGGCCTTAATACACGCTGGAAGAGCAGGCAAGCTGGGCTTGCTCAGGTACAAAGGGGCAGTGAAAAGGACAGAAGGAGACCATAGGGAAACCCCTGCATACAAGTGGCAGGGGAAGAAGCACCCGAGTAGCAAAGCCAGTCCTAGAGAGGCAGGAAGAAAACTGGGGCCATTCCAGGCTAAGGCATCATGGGGGAGAGGGCACAAGACAGAGGGAGAAGCGCAGAGCTCTGAGGACTACTGCCAGGTTCTCTGAGCTAATTACCCAGAGGCATCACCTGGGCAGGATCCAAGCTACCTCAAATGAGTCTGGCAAACACCATATCATGGAGTGACAGAGGCAGAAGTCAGTCTCAAGCGGGCCACAGAGAGGCCAATGAGAACAAAAGCCAATGAGTGCACATAACGCCCAGGAAGCTGGTTGGCATACAGAGGACAGGGCACTGAGGAAGAGAGGCTGGGCCACAGCGACTGTGTTCCACTTTGTTTTTCATTAATTTTATTGAGAAACAGCAATGAGACAGTTTCAAAACCGATTAATAGAACAGTTTCAATAATTAGTACATTGCATATTGTTATCTTCTTTGTGGTTATTAATAGTATAAGATGCAGACATGAGATCCTGTCCAAATACTATTAGTACAAATCTTTCTTCTCATTGAATTAAGAGCAAGTAGCTGTATATCTATCCTAGCTATTTTATATATACAGATATAAAATGGACCTTCCTTTTATCCCCTTTTTTGTTTAGGTTTGTTAGATGGGTAGTCCAATGCCACTTAAATACCATAACAGCATGAATTCAGCAAAATAATCCAATAGTAATGAGTTATCCATAGGACTGGTAATGTCAGAAGTTGTTGGCTTGAGACATATTGCTCAGCATATTAATATGGCTTTACTTTTTATACCACATTTTTAGATTTTTTTTCTGCTGGATTATTAAGACCTAGATAAAGCAAGACAAGAAATGTAACTTATGTATCTGATAATTTTAGCCAAGTCCCCTCAGGATTTGCCCTGTAATCCTGTACCGCAGTTTGCAGATCCTTTGTCAGTGTCAGCCATGTGGATGAGTCACGGCCATTGCTTGACCAATTTGCTCTCTGTGAAAGCCTGAGAGAATGTTTTCTCTCCATGTGACTCTCCTTATGCACAGTCTACATCATGACTCATGTTGCTCTATGGTACCATAATCTCCTTGATCAGAAAATTTGGGACACAACTGAGTTACATGATATTACAGTATAGGTTCTCCTATGTCCTGAGTCTTCACTGACCTTGAAAAGTTAGGGCCAAAATATTGGCTATCCTTGCAGCCCTTCTCTCTCTCTAATTTTTGGTGAGCAAACAGGTTGTTAACCCTCCAGAAGAGAAGCTTAATATTACCCTACAACATATGCAATTGGCTTTAATCTCACTATCTGTCTGAATATCAAATATCTTAGGCATAACATGGCACAGGTATTTACCATCAAGGAGTGATATGTTAAACTTTAAGTCTCTATAGGATATGGAGAAAAAATATTTTAAAATAAACATATTTTTAATAAACAATTACATATTTTACACAGAAATTGAGAAATCTAACCATATACAGCAGTGTAGCAGGACAGTCCTGTGACTTTTTTCTTATCCGTTTTTTTTTCTTTCATTTATTACCCTTTTTTTAAACAAACATTTGCTTCGGAGACAGTATGGCAATAATCGGTATGTCATGGCAAGCAGTACCCATTTAGAAGACTAGAATGACAGGCATTCCAAGTGTGACCCTTCTATTACATATTGCTATCTTCAGTGTAGTTGCTTAATTCATATGTATGAGCATATTTAGTAAGTTGGGTGAGAATCCTACCAATTAACTGCTAGTTTTGACAACTTGAAGTTTCTCAGGATCCTTGCTTTACCCATCTTGTGCATATAAATGTATGGCTTTGCCCCTGTCATGTTTCTCCTTGCTCTCTCCTCATTGTCCAAGCCTCAAGTTCTCACTTTCCTTTCAATTGTGTTACACCTTTCTATTTGTATTTTTTCTTTTGAGTTTTTATACTAGGGAGACTATAATATTTACACATGCGGGTCTGGTTTATTTCACTTATGAGTATATCTTCAAGTGGCATCCACTTAAATATAAATGCTTCAAGTTAATTATTGTTTATAGCTGAGTAAAAATCTATTGTATAAAAATACCACATCTTTTTTATCCATTCCTCACATGACCAAGAAGGATCTATCCCAGGGATGCAAGGATGGTTCAATATACACAAACCTATAAATGCAATACACTATGTCAATAGAGCCAAATCTGAAAACCACATGATCATCTCAATTGATGCAAAAAAGGCTTTGCACAAAGTCCAACATTCATGTTCAAAGTCCTACAGAAAATTGGAATAGAAGGCCTCTACTTCAATCTGATAAAAGCCATCTATGACAACCCCACATCTAACGTCATTCTAAATGTGGAAAAACTGAAACCTTTTACTTTCAGATCAGGTACAAGTCAAGGATATCCTCTGTCATCCCTGCTATTCAACGCAATTCTGGAATCATTAGCTAGAGACATTAGACAAGAGAGAGAAATAAAAGGAAGAATAGGTAAAGAAGTTCAATTATCATCATTTGTAGATGGCATGATATGTTATGGAAATCAGTGTGGATAGTCATTAAAAAACTAGGAGTGGAAATCCCATTCAAGCCAGCTAACCCCTACTGGGAATTTTCCTGGAGGAACTGAAAATGTCGTGTCATAGTGATATATGTGTACCTATGTTTATAGCAACATAATTTGTGATAGTCAACTCTTGTGCTCTACTTTGTTTTGTTTGGTTTTGTTATTTAAGGATGGGAGAAAGATATTTTTAAACACTCCATACTGATAAAGTCTGAAATGGAGCTGTGGAGGGGAAGGTTGATGGCCAAGAAGCTAGGGCCCTGCAAGGGCGGGGCTGGGACTGGGTATGTGGATCCAGAAACTGGAGCTTTGTACTGGGCTCCCTCCCAGCATGGGCCATTGACAAGGCATTTGTACGACTAGTTTTGGTTTGGTGAGCTGTGCCAGGAGTTAGGGCAGTGGGACTGGGAAACTGAGATAGAGAGAAGCCAGCCCAGGGGATGCTACTGAGCTCACTCTCCTCATGAGCAACTGTAGCCCAGTCTTGCTGGGAACCCCATGAAGGAGGCCAGGGCCCTCTTGCTGAAGAGCGCCACACATTGCCACCCAGGGACTCTCACTGACCAAGCCATCCCAGAGGCTCTTGACAGGGTTTCTCAAATGCTTTCTATTGTACTGGAATGAGAAAGGGGTCTCATATGACCATCCCAACACAGGACAAACCAATCCCAGGACACAAAGTCAGAGGCCCACAATGTAGCCAAGGCCAAAAGATGTCAGGCTGCCCTATGCCACCCAGATTCTGTGGCTAGAAGGTGTGGGAGGGAGCCTGTGAGGTGCACATTGTAGAGGTCCCCGGTTTCAGCCCACCACACTCACCTCCTGCCTTGGGTACTTTTCTCTCGTTGCTGAGACAAAATCGCTGATGCCCACAATTAAGGAAGGAAAAGATTATCTAGCTCACAGTTTATGAAGGTTTCAGTCCATACTCAGCTGGAAGTATGGACTGAAACCTTGGAAGGCAGGGTGGCAGTTCAAGGTGGCAGAAAGTAGCAAAACAGCAAGAGCACAAGGGAGGAGCAGCGGCATAGTGCAGAGAGCAGCCCTCTCCCTCACATAGGCTGCACTCAGGCTGTCTGCCCCAGGGCGGCATAGTGCTCACACTCCAAATCCCAACACTGGACATGACTTAATCACAAGCTCTAGAACCACCCCCCCCCCAAGACTGCATGAAGCTTTGGGGAGGACATCTAGACACAAACCATAGCAACATCCTAATTTGTATTTATTTCAAATACTAGCAGCAAGTTTAAATCAAGCCACTGAGTCCATCATGTCTAGAAAATAGCGTCCCTGCGATTAGCTATTTGAAGAATCTCTGTGTGTGCTGCTTGTTGGAAATGCTTCTCATTAAGGTTCTGAGAGTGTTTTAAGCATATGCACAGGAAGATGTCTTTATTGGATTCCTTTTGAAGTTTGTCTTTGTAACTCTTCCATTTTCCTCTACGCTTCTTCTGTCTTGTAACTGTGTCCCTAATGATGAAATTGCTATTTATTTAACATTCAAAATCTCTCCCATTAAGACCAAATTAACATCATTTAAAATATCACCAAATAGTTTTTCTTTGAATAATTACACTCGAATAATTTCTCCCTCAGGGCTTTTTTACTTCTAAAAAGATAACAATTTCCTAGGCCCATAGTAGCCATGCCACAGGGGCTTTCTCCACCCTGCACATGGTGTCTAAAGCAGAACGTCAGAATGGAGGCTCAAAGCTCAAGTGAGCTGTAGCCCAAGATGCTGCAAGTCTTGGAAGATGGCTATGCCCCCGAATACCAACAGCACCATGAAGATCACGAGAAACTGAGCTGTTCATTAGCCAGCACGGTGATGCCATGTGGGAAGGTTTTGTGCACATATGTTGATCCACGAATCAAAGCCATGAATAATTAAAAATGAATTCAGAGAAGAGATTTAGTAATCTTCTATGGGACAGGCTTACAGAAATCCTTAAAAGAGGATGTGCATACATAAAATAATGAAGCTGATTTCCGCCTGTGGATTAGTCTCCTGATTCTTGCATTTTTCGGCATTTGTACTTTTCAAAGCATTCCAAAGCCATTATTATCTTCCCTGATCCTCACAACAGCCTTCCAGCTTGCACACAGAAAGGCACACGGTTCCACTCTGCGGATGAGGAAACCAGTGTCTGAGAGTCTCCGCGACACTGCCGGGCTGTCAGTGGGCTGCAGGGCTCCACACAGGATCTCAGCCGGGACTCTGGCTCAGGGTTGCTTCCCACAGCAGCCCCCCAGCTGCTGTAATCATAACTGCCTGAAAGCCCTTGCCATGTCCCCTGTACCAGACTCAGGTCGAGAGCCTCAAGAGACATTTGCTGATGGGTCACTCAGTCCTCAGTTACTCCAGGAGCATCGCCCAGCATTAACAGCAGTTCTTGTTCTTCTGCATCTATACACCTCTCATAAGCAGCTCGTGAGTGCTAGCTCCTTTGTGTCACTGGAATCATCCTAAACCCCGCGTGTGCTACTGCCTCTTCTCCATGGCTTCTCCCTCTTCACCACACTCACAAAACCTTACTTGGAGCTGAGGGCACACAGGTCCTCCTGCACCCATTAGCATGGTGCTGTCTGGCATTCCACAAAGGCCTTCTCAGGCTCTGGCAGGGACCATCTTTTCAGGCTTTGGTGAGAAGCTATGGATGCTGCAGGGCAGGGAGCACTGTCTTCTGTCTTGAATCTGCACACACCCTTCCGGGCTCGGGATCTGCACAAGTTTTCACAGCCCCCTCACTTTCCTTCCCTTCAGCTCATTTTTTTTCTCCTCAGAGTGACCTTCCAGGCCATCCAAGGCTCAGGGAGGAGAGCATGGGACACATGGCCCCGTGCTAAGGAACAAAGGCATGCCAGATCCATGCACAGGGATGTGGAGTACCAGGGTGACCTCCCCGTCTCCCAGCTTTCATTCTGCGCCTTTTGATTATTCCATCGTTATCTTAATTATGCATCTGGGTTTCTTCTCTTGGATTTTAAGATACCGAAGATGGGCTGCCACTAAAGCCTTCCTTCATGAGCAGCAGTGCATGCAATGGACAGTCTGTCCTGTGGGGAGTCCATCGGAGAGTCCATCGTTCACCAGCGAGGACACCCCTGTGCCGAAGTGAGGACGCAGCACAGGCTTGTGTGCAGTCACTTACCACAAGGCGCGACTCCGGCTCTGCATATATCTGCACCCCTAGTGGCCAGGGGTGCGCCTATCACTAAGGAAACTTTCTCTCACCTGCTGGACTGCACACCCTCTGGAAACATCACCAGAAAAACTCTTCCACACATGTAAACAAAATCAACTTAAGGCTGTCAAAGCCCTGCTCTACAGAGGAAGGCCTGCTTTTCTGTAGCCGTGTGGAGCAGAGGCCCTTCAGGCAGCTTCTTCTCCATTAAAACAAGGTTCTTGTGGGAAGGATTAGCTCCTCTTGATGTCACTCAGAAACCCCACCACCAGACTAACACATTTCACAGCTTTCCATGTCCCCTTGTAGGTTGGTTTATTCAACAGTTCAGATCAGAGCTGAAGCTCCCTCAGGCAAAACCATGAAGATGGCGGTGGGCACCTCTCCTCAGTAAAGGAAAAGTGAGGGCAGATCTCTAAATCTCAGGAGCCGTGTGCCTTACAGACCCTTCCACAACACACAAGGCACAAAGGGATTAAAATAATATACCCAGAGAAAGGAAATTATAATGGGTCATGGGGTTACCTTTATAGCAGCAAATGAGAGAGGGTATGATTTTTCTGCAAAAATATGATCATTGGGAACTGCTTAATTTAATTAACAAATTTTATTCATTACAGAAAGATGCTTTTACCTGGCATTTTGAAATAAATACATTGCATTTACATCTATGCAGAGAAAATATATGGGCTTGGATTTCATCTGAATTCCTAGTGGTTCTTTGTCTATAGATGAAAAAACTTGACTTTGACCCAGGTAGTGAATTATACCACAAAATCAGTTCTTTTCAAACATTTGTTAGCATTAGAATCATTATGTCAAATGAGAATATATATCTATGTCTACATCTATGTTTCTATGTCTATGTCTAGGTCTATCTATCTATCTATGGATCTATCTATTATCTATCCATAATCAATATGTGAATTGCTCTGTGTAAGGACTAGGAAGACTGCACCCTCATAGACATTAACTATTTTATTTATTTTTTAAATGCTGTATAAAAACACAGTGCCCTATCCATAGGTGCTGAGTGATGTGCCCTTGCATGCCCATCAGTGAGATCTACCTGTTTCTTTAAACATCATTAACCATTTGTTTTTGGTGGAGAAGTGCTCAGACTCCTTCCTTTGCTTTTAGAAAGTGCATAGCACAGCAGTCTCGCCTGCCGACAGCCCTCCTACTTGCACTGCAGAACATCCTGCTCCTGCCTGTGTGACTGCAATGGGACACCCACCGACCAACCTCTCCCTTCACTCCTTCCTATAATCATCCCATCTGCTGGTAGGTGCATAGCCCAGAGCTTGAGAACTCCCCTGCAGCACCTCAGTCAAACAGGTGTTCCAGCCCCCACAACATGGGGTGAGGTGAGCTTGTCCTTAGTCAAAGAGGTTTTACCTGACTTCAACTTGCTAACTGTACAAATCACCCCACTGTGGTGGTTGAGCAGTTCCTCCCATTCAGAGGGAGGGCTCCACCCAACCTCAGCTTTCTGTATGTTATTTCTGTCTTTAGCTCTCCATCCTCTCCCTGTCCTCCACCCCTCGCCCAGGACTCTCATGCTGTGCCATGCATGGCATCCAACACTGTCAGATACCACATGTATGTGACACCCTGCAACACTCGTCCTTCCATGTCCGCTGCTTTCACTCAACATGGCGTTCTCTGCAGACACCGGTGTCGTTGCAAAAGGGCAGGATTTCATTTTTAGGGCTGAATAACATCTCGTTGCATCTAAGTGCTGTGCTTTTCACCCCCCTCCTTCAGTTGCTAAACATCTCAGTTGCTCCACTTGAAAGTTATTGCTAGTGGTGCTGCAGCATACGTAAAAGTACTGACGAGCTTTTCACATACCGATTTCACTTCCCGTGGGTAGCTACTCAGCAGCATGGCCCCTTCATAGCTTTTGTAGCTCCTGAGACAAATCTTCCTGAGGCCCAGGGTAAAACTGCCAAAGACTATGCTGTGTATAGCACAGCAGCCTCACCTGCCATCATTCCTCCTTACCTATAAAATAGGAACGATGAAGAGCAGCTAAGCCCCCTCACTGTATGTTTTTGCTTCTTCTCATGAGCATTATCTCAGCACTACACCCAATGGAAGACATTGATATTTTAAACAGTTAACAATCTCTTAAAGCTGTAAGCACCCACGCTGTGCCAAAGCCTTAGCAGTTGTCTGTTTTCCCTCTGCTGGGACAGAGCACCCCCGACCACAGCCCAGAGGAGACACCTGCTTGGCTCGTGGTTACTGAGGGTGGATGCCAGATCTGCTGGCTACAAGGCTGCGACCTCGGGGGAGAGGGGTGGCCAAGAGCAGCCATTTACCTCCTGGTGCTGAGAAGCAGAACAGAGGCACATGGTCTGAGAGGAATGGCCAGGACCAGACACAGTCCCCAAGATCACGCCTTTGTGAGACATGCGCAGACATGGGTTTGACTAATCCATCAGGCAGCTTCCAAGCAAATGAAATTGAGGGTTTGGACTAATGGCGTAATCCATGAACTCACCTTGATATTATTTAGTTGCTCAAATTTTAGGCATAAAGAAAATAATCTGCTTTAGGAAGGTTCCCTTATCAAGGTTGGCCACTAAGGGAGACCAAGCACCCTTTAGCTGAATGCAGGATCCTCAGGGTGCAGCTCTGCTGTGGCAACACTCCCTGGGGATGCTGTAGCCAACAGGAGGTGTGACATGCGGCTCCCCCAAGATTCTTCTTTGGTGTATGATATCTGGAGTTGGTGGACCGTGCCTTGACCTTCCATCAGATAGAACCTGCACGGTTCCGCTGCGGGTACAAGGGTTTACCGCTGCGACAAAGCCCTCTGCGGCAGTTTTACTTCAGTGAGCCTAGGGAGAACTCTGGCCCTATTCTTGCTTTTGAGGCAGATATTGATCACCGCAGTCCCTATCTTTGCCCTCCATGAAGCCCGCCTTGACCCTTATCTCCGTTTTCAAAACTCATGCACCCCAAAATGACCTAAAACTCAGTGCTCTTGTGGCTTCCAATGGGCTGAGGTGACTTCCAAGCAGTTTTTAAAGCCTAAATACACAATAACTACTCAGAATTTTACACAAAGCTGCCATGGAGTCAAAAATGCCCGATGGTAGAGAAGGAAGAGGGGAGATGAATACCGATGCCATCACATTTCACACAGGGAAGCTGCGAAAGTTGACTCCAAGTTGTAGTTCAGGGCTTTCCAGCGATTGAAAGAGAAGCCCCCAGAAATTCTTTAGATTTCATAAAAGGAAACAGAAGTTTATCTCTCCAGGAAAGCTTTCTATTGTTTCTTTTTTTCTGGCTTTCCCGACAGAGCACTCCGTCCCAGCACTACAGAAGACCTCAGGTGGACGTCTGGCTCTCCCTCTGCTCTCCCCTCCCTCTCCTTCCTTCTTCTCCCCTGCTTCTCCTCCCAAGGCCTTCTCCTCCGTGAGTGAAAGCTCTCCCCTTCACTGGTTATGTATCTTTTAGAGCCTCCGCCATGCCCTGCAAATCTGGAAATGATGGCCTCACTGGGCTCCTCATCCTCACCCTGAGAGCTTCCAAGGGGTACAGCCTTCACCACACTGCACCGTCACTGTCTAGCTGCCTGTTTGTATTTTAATGTATTTAAGGGAATGAATACAAAGAGGGCACTGAAAGACAAATCAGGCAATTCCTGGACAGCAGTTTTACGAAAACACAGAGACTTTCTATCTACTGGTGTTTCTCATGCAGTAAGCAATTGCCAGCCCCCCTAAGTTGTCTCCTATTGTTAGCTGCAGAAACAAGATTTCCTTGCTTGAAAAAGATAACTAGCTACACTTCTTGAAAATAAGGACAAGGTCTTATCTTCTCAGTTCAGCTCGGTTTGACAAACATTTATTGAGTACCAGACATTATACTAAGTGCAGGGAAAACAGTGATGAATAAGATGTATTTTCATCTCCTCTTAGCATTCACAGATCTAGCAGGGGAGACAAAACTCAGATGCAGAAGGAGAAGGCCCTGGCACGTGGTCTAGCTCCACTGGAGCGCGTCCAGGGAGACAGCACACAGGAGGCGTAAGCTGAACTTAAAGACCAGAGTTCCCTGGAGAAAGGATACTGTTGGGACAAAATATCTGAAATATGCAAAAGTCAAAGCACTTGACAGTACACACATGAAGACTAAAATGATTTTAGGTCATAGAAAGCTGAGCAAAGGAAGGTATATGGGGAGCAGTTGAGCTTGTGGAATTCACTTGAGGCTAATGAGGTGGGTAGGATCCAGGCTATGGTGGTTCTTGTAAGCAATGATAAGGAAATTGGATTTCAACCTACAAGTGATGAATAGCTACTGAAAGGAGGAACATTGACATTTATTTTAAATAAATGACTCTGAAAGCACCATTGTGAATGAACTGGGGTCAGTGTGCTGGTTGAGGAGCAAGGAAATCAGTCAGAAAGCCGCTGCATCACTTTAGAAAGCACAGGGTCAGGGTTAGACATGGTCTTAAATAGCCAAGTGGTGAGGGCGCTTCTTACTTTTCCTCTCTTGGATCATCCCTGGAGCAACAGGGATAACACAAAAAAGAAAATAGACTCTACACTTAATGAAAATTTAAACCTAAAATACAACACATATGGGAAGGAAACCATATATATTGTGTCCCTTCTGATAAGAACCCACTCAAAAGACAAAATCAAAAGAAAGAGAGAGATAGACAGACAAACAGACACAGGAAAGAAAGCAAGCAAGCTGAGTCATATGGAGTTTCTCAAAGAACCAAAGGGTGTTTTTTTATTTTTTTTATTTTTTGTGGTATTGGGGATTGAACTCAGGACCTTATGCTTGCCAGGCAAGCACGTATTCTACTGAGCTATTTCCCCTGCCTTCCCAAAAGGTATTCTGGATAAGTGGAAGTAGTGTCCTGATGTGTTACAAAAATAACACCCCTGGAATAGTTCATGAAGGGAGCACTATAAAATAAGAGGTGGTGAAGCACGGCGGCACATGCCGCAGCCCCAGCACCTGCAGAGGCTGGCCAAAGACCCTCAGGTCTGAGCTCAGACTGGGCTGGGTTGTAGTTCAGTGTGGAGGTCCTGAGTGTACTCTTGATAATTGTTAAAAACATAAAGAGAAAAGAAGCAATACAGTAATTATGATACAGAACTATAAAAAGATAAAAGGGAAATTCCTACCAATTAGCAGACATAAACCAAAATACAATTCCATGGACCACATGAAAATTGTGAGCACATTGCCATGAGTAAAAATAAGCTGCAACTGGAACAGAGGAAAGGAGAAAAGAAGCAAAGAAAACTACATGTGTGTGTGTGTGTGTGTGTGTGTGTGTGTGTATACACACATATACAAGATGGCTAAAATAACTGCACTAATAATTTCTATTAGTTCATTGAAAGAAACATTTAAATCTTATATTGCTTGATCAGTCTTACATGTGCATATCTGGTAATCTCAGCAGCAGCTACTTTGAAGATAATATTATGTAATAACCATTGTAAATTTCCTATTATCCTCTTTTGAAACTCTGTAATTTTTACACTAATGTGTAATAGTGGGGTCATGCTTGGAATGCTTGTCATTCTCGTTTTCTAAATACATAATGCTAGTTAAGACATAACAATTGTTTCCAGACTGTATCTCAAGAAAAATTGTTTAAAGGGTAATAAATGAAAAAAAGAGACAAGAAAAAAAGTGTCACAGGACTGTCCTACTACAGTGATGTATATGATTAGATTTATAAATTTCTGTGTAAAATATGTAATTTTTATTCATATTTCTTAATATTTTTTGAATTCTTTTTTCCATATTCCATACAGACTTAGAGTTTAACATATCAATACTTGATGGAAAATATATGTTCCATCATTTGCCTAAGGTTTTGATATTCAGACAGTGAGGTTAAACTCAACTGCATATGTTATAGAGCAATAATAAGCTTCTCTTCTGGAGGGTTGACAACTTAAGTTTGCATACCAGAAATTAGAGAAAAAGAAGGGCTGCAAGGACAGCCAATATTTTGGCCCTAGCCTTTCAATGTCAGTGAGGACTCAGGACATAAGAGAACTTATACTGTAACATCATTTAACTCAGTTGTGTCCCAAATTTTCTGAACAAGGGGATGATGGGGCCACAGAGGGATGTAACTGATGATGTAGTGGGTACCTAAAGAGAGTCAAATGGAGAGAAAACAGTCACTCAGGCTTTCACAGAGAGCAAATTGGTCAAGCAATGGCCATGACTCATCCAATGGCTGATACTGACAAAGGATCTACAAAGTGCGGTATGGGGTTTTGGGATAAGTCCTGAGGGGACTTGACTGACCTTGTCAGATACAAAAGTTTTCTTTCTTTTTGTATAGGTTTTGCTTTATGTTAGTCTTAACTATCCAGCAGAAAAGTGTAGAAATGAGGTATGAACAGTGAAGCCATGTTAATATGCTGAGCAGTGGAGGGCTCAACTCAACGGATTTGGACAATAACCCACTACTGTTGTGGACTACTGGACTATACTGGAATATGTTGCTGAATTCATGCACCTACAATATTTGGATGGCAATAGAATAACCATCTCTGACAAAAATAATAAAGGATATATAAATGAAGGACAATTTTGCATCTGTATATACAAAATAGGATAGATATACAGCTACTTGCTCTTAATTCAATAAGAAGAAAGATTTGGACTAATAGTGTTTGGACAGGATATCATGTCTGTGTGATATGAATAACTACTGGAAGGACAATATGTAATATATTCATTGCTGTAATTCTCCAACCAACCTGTTTTGAAGCTGTCTCACTGCAATTTTTTCTCAATAAAATTAATAAAAAAATGAAATTCTGCATCATTTTTATTTTTTGTTCTCTTTAACATAAAATAAAAATAATTAAACTATAAATAACCTACACGACCAGTTCTCTATAAGAGAAGAATTTAAAATAGAAATACAAGAGCCCAGGGAAGATACTTTGAGATAACTAAAAGAGATAAACTATGAACTGATAAATTCAGAAAAAAAAGTAAGGCAGGAAAAATAAAGAAAATGTCAAATAGAGCCTAGACAGTGGGCACTGCTCATGAGAGATGGCAGAATAATATAAGGCTGTCTCTACATCTCATTTTACTCAGCTTGATCAAGTGGGGATGAGCTGAAGCAATACTAACTGCCGTTCTTTCCTGTCTACTATGCACTTCCTGGCTTGCCCCCAATGGAAAATAGCAAAAGCAACAAAACTGAAATAAAAAAGTAATTCAAGATATGTCACAAGCTTATGAGATAGCGAGAATGAAAAAATGTAATCTACTGAATGAAAGAGGCTCATTGACACAGTCTACTAACCACAGAAATGCAGGAGCATGTAACTGAGATTCAACATAAAAGTGAAAGGACATTTGGTTACCAAAGATAAATAGAAGCAAAAACAACCCCCCAGCACAACAAAGCAAGACACCCAGCAGAGGGCAACCACTAACTGTCCCAATACACTATACTGGAAAACTAATAGAGCAAAATTCTCATAGAATAACACATACATTGGATACCCTTAAGTATATTACTAATGCAGAAAGGGGGTAAACGAACTTTCCAAGATTTAAGAACCAGCTGATCTTGAAAGCTTACTACAGGGCAAACTTCAGACAACCAAATTCTATGTGGGGCAACTGCAGAAGGGGTGATGGAGACAACTGAACACATGTATCAATAAAACCACATCAGACTAACATGGAAGAGCCATGCAGGACAGGATGCACATGCTCTAAGTGACTTCATTAATCAGGACAGGTTGGGAATGGGGATAGATGAGAGGTTATGAATGCACACTATGAGCTTTCTGTTTGTTTGTTTTTCATTTATGTATTTGGTACAGGGTCTCACTACACAGATTGGACTCATAGTGATCCTCCTGATGTCAGCCTTCCCAGTACTGGGATTACAAGCATGGTCCACCATACCTAGATTTATTTACCAGCTCAGCATGATCCAGGGGCAGGGCTGATGTAGTATGTGGGACCTGGGTTTGAATCCTGGTCTCTGCCCTTGCTTAAGTACCTGCTTAGTTTGCTGAGCTATCTCACTGGTCCTCACACTATTGGGTTTACTTATCTATTTTTTAACATTTTCTCAGTAGTATTTCTCCTAATATGTGAGTCCAGCAGGATTACATTTGAAGACAGTAAGGCAAATATTAGGAAATACTGTAATAAAATCAAAGCTACATAGAAGAAGAACTTGAGAGATGAGAAGTAACCAAACTGCATAGGAATACATTAATTGCATAATTGCTCATGACAGGGTATTCAGGGATATAGCCAGGAAATAGAAGAGTTGGTACGTTACCCAAAGTTCTCCTCATAAAGATGAGCAGAACTAAAATACAAATATTAAAGATTATCAGAGTAACACATTAAGAGGCAAGGAAAACAGACCATATAATGAGAATTAAGAAAATGTAAGCCCAATTAAACTTGCAACCTACACTGTCCTACTAAGGCACATGCAATTCACTTACAGTGAAAATTGCCAAACTCACCTTCAGAAAGAAAAGGGCTGCTGAAATACAGAACCAACCAATCTGTCTGTACCTATCCTACCACAACCTATTGCTATTCTTTTATTCAATGTCAGTCACAACTGATTGATAGTTGCAAATGTTTATTCTCAAGTTAATGGCCTTTTGCATCACTTGGGGCATTGTTAATCCATTCTTTCCTTATCTCATTGACAATGCAAATGAAGCCCAGGAAGTGGCCTCCAAGGGCCTGTGGACTCTGCATCCTGCAGCCTTGCAGACCTCAATACTCAGCCCCCAGTCAGGGCCTCATTGCTGGTTCCTCCTCATATCCCTGAACTGCAATCACCAGAGCACCCTTTGGTCTGGTGCAGGAATTATTTCTCTTTTGTACTTACACTTTCTACCCTGATGATTTCCATTCTGTGATTTCAAGATATCAACCATATGCTGACATTAACATATATGAAATATTATCCATCTTCCAGCTTCCGTACTAAGCCAGGATGTCCCAATCCCCTCTGCACCTGCACCCATCCCCACACCCCTAACAGCCTACCCCACATCAGGGTGCACCAGGACAGGACACAATAGCCTGGGTCTATGCTCCCTGCTGACTATGTGACCTGTGACAACCAGAAGGCTCTGGGTGACGCTGACCACAGTGGCAGCCCCTTCATCCAGCGCATACAGTGTTTGCAGTAATTTCTTCCCCATAGTACTTGTCATAATCAAGAAGGTTTTGTACACAAATAGGTGACAGTGGAAGGTAAGGAGAGAACAGAAGTCATGCGCCACTTGGTTCCAGGCATTGTTTCGGCACTTTACAGGTAATATTAACAAATGCAGTCTTCCCGGGAACTCATGAGGTGGAGGTTTACAATTATATATATATATTTATATATATATATATATATATATATATATATATATATATATATATATATATATATATAAATAGATGATATAGATAGATTAGATGATAGATAGATAGGTAGATAGATAGATAGATAGATAGATAGATAGATAGATAGATAGATAGATAGAGATAGAAATATAGATATATGTTTTTTAAGAAAGCTCAAATCAAGCAAAGCTCAAAGTCGCACATCTAAATGTGACAAACCAGCCTGAGAAAATAGTGAGATGCTCCACATTCTCCTTGGCCATGGGATGCATATATAATACATATCTCTTCCCTTTCACCTCCATGAACTAGTGCCAGTAAGGCAGGAACTTCCTCATGTTCATTACCTCACCCCAGCATGCAGGACCATGGCCTAGGCAATGAATAAAGTTTTATGAAATGCTAAACTTCATATCTCTTTCAAATGAAACAAAGTGCTGTTGATTTTTTAAAAACATACTTCTTCTACTATCATGAAAAGAAATGTTGCAGGAGAACTTTAAAAATCTGGTTATCCACCTGCAGAGTTGCAGAAAGCTTGATGCCATGCAAGGACAGACTGCGATCATTTTGAGTGTGAAGTCCTGTTTCCCAGAGACAGTTCTGCTGTGGTTCATTATTCTGTACAACATTAGCATTAAGGAAAGGGCAATCAGACTGGTGAATTCATAAATCATCTGCGAGCTTCTGCTTGTGAAAACACTTCAGCAAAGACAAAGACAAAGGAGCAGTGGGTTGGGATGCTAAGGGGAGGGAATCGTGTGAGAAAGAATCACCTGAGAAGTAGAGGGACTTCGCAGAGCCTGGACTAATACAGTCTGGAGGCACAGACTGACCTGCACCCTTCCCTGTGGAGGGCTGGGTCACCCAGCTGTCAGGGCAGAGAGGAGCCTGCTAGTACTGTTTTATCCAACGGGACATCCACCCCGGAACGTGCAGATCCATGTGTCCTCAGGACATGGGGGAAGTGATAGCTGGCTGACACGAGAGTTCTAAGAATGTGGAGATGACACAGGAAGCCAAGGGCTAGCTAAGTTGCTCAGTCTGGGTGCCGAGAGAAGCAGGCTGAGGACAGAGACCTAAGAGGCACCAAGAACAGGGACTAGTATCATAGAGTTAGCAGCGCGTGTTCAATAAATATCAGAGAATGGAACCACGGGTGGCACTGACCTGTCAGGGCTTCTGGCTGTAAATCAAACTGTAATGTGGGGTAACCTGCTCCAGTCCCCCTTCTGTCTCTCTCTAGGACAGGAGCTTCTTTTCCCCCAATAAATGTATTCTGCTCTTTAAAAACAAACTGAAATGGAACATTTTTAAAGTTTCAGATATTTTTTGCTTTTACTTTATCTTTCAAGTTGATTATTGAGGCAGCTGGCTACTTTTCCTATATTTTCCTTGACTTCAAAAATCCATGTAAATAGCAGGCACTGTGGCACATACCACTAATCCCAACACAATGGAAGGCTGAGGCAAGACAATCCTAATTTCAAGCCCACCCCGTGTAATCCAATGGCTTAGTGACACCCCATTGAAAATAACAATGATCATGATGATGGCGATGGTGATGGTGGTGATGAAGGTGGTGAAAATGGGCTGGAGATGGAGCTCAGTAGGAAGGCTCTGGCTTCAATCCCCAGTACTGTAAAAAAGAAAACAAAAATGTATACAATTGAGTTGTAAAAAGAAGTAAGTAAAACTGCTAGACACCACACCCAAACCCACAAACACGAAAGTGTTCATTGAACACCCTGACTTGTAAGACATCATGGTAAGATCAAATGTGAGGGAGCAGAATGTAAGCGCCAACTATCATGGCTGCCTCAGGCCACATGCAGTGCAGCTTGAAACAGACAGATCTCTTCCAGTTCAGCAGGCTGCAGCTCCTAGTGGCCCATGTGTGGAGGAATGGGTAGCTGCAGACCCTCAGGCTGATGAAAGCAGCACAGCAAGGGAGGGACACAGAGCAGAGATGCTGATCTACCATCTCAGAGGGCATGGGACCAAGCCACCCTCAAGGCCAGGAATGAGGAAGAGGCCAAGCAGGTGTTTGGGTCTGAGCACACTCAGAGAGGGGTCCATGGCCAAGTGTCCTGCGGGAGCACTTTACAAAAAAGCCCAGAGCAGTTCGTGGAGAAGCAGAGTGCAGATTGCGAAGCGGGTTTGTCACACGTGCACGCACATGACTGACGCGCACGTTTGGCATCAGCCCCTGGGCTGAGTCTTCTTTTCTTTTTCCCTGTTTTGTGCCCTGTTTTGTGCCTCACCCACTGCTACTGGAAGCCACAAAACTCAAAACCTTAAGGGATGCACCCTTTGTCTGCCTAAAAATATAAGTTCTACTTCTTTTTTCTCTAAGAGTCACAGTTCTGGAAGGAAAGGACTTGTGACTTGGACACAGGAGTGCGGGACCAGCACCGGGAAGATGGGAAGATTTTCTGAGTGCCTCACTTTTTCCAGAACAAAACCCCTAGAAATTGTTTAGTGGGACTTTCATTTCCAAGTTAGCCAGGTCACTTTGGCTGAAACAGAACATAGCTTTAAAAAATTAGTAGAAGTCGATGATGACTCGACACTTACCCGAGAGTAGCCACAAATCCTAGCCCCAGACCTACTTATATGCATCTCTCTATTTTCAAAAGGCCGTTTTTTTCCACCAAGTATTGATGTATTGAACTTTACATCCTTACAGAATATGAGGATAAAAAAGATTTTTAAAAATAGGATTATACACATATTTTTACAGAGAAACAGATGGAAGACTCCAAGTCCACCGAGCACCCTGAAGGTTCACTGGCCCACACCTTCTGCCTGCACTGGGAGGCTGGGCTTCGCAGTTGTGAAAGAAAGGAGCATCCTCGCAGCCTGGGGACAGCCTTCCTCACTTCCCAGAGAGCAATGCGCCTCTTCCTCTGCCTTGCATTGTCTACACTCTCTGCACTGACCTGAATGAAGATATACTCGTCCTGGACAACCAAAGAGCTGACGTCGATGGAGCGGGCAAAGGGGCCGCTGCGAGTTGTCTCGGCACACTCCTGGATCCTGCAGGTCAGGTAGTGAGCATCTGAGGAAGGAGGACAGAGTGGCAGTTAGGCACAGGCAGTGGGGGACCAAAGGCCCTTCAGCCAGGACACCATGTTCTACTTAATCAAAAATCAAGGTGTTACTTATAAACACAATGTGCTTTTACTTTCTTGTACACAAAACTCAAATGCATTGCAAAAAACACAGTCAGGCCTAGTCTAGGTAAGGGAGTGTTGAAAGAGTTAATACCCTGTCCTACTAGCAGAAGAGTAAATTGTTTTAGCTTTTAGGGGGAACAAATTTGAAGTAGCTATCAGAATTTCACATACACATATTTTACAGCAGCCATTGTAATTTAGGGCATGTTTTCTACAGAAAGACTTGGATATTTTCGCAAAGAGGAAGGGCAAAAGTGTTCCTTGTGGCTTTCCTCCTAGCAGTGCAAAATTGCAAACAAGGGAACTGTCCATGGATTACAGAACACTTAAATAAGCTAAGACGCACACATAGCGAAGAATGCCATGCTGTAATTAAAAGATTACAGAAATACATACACGTTGAGACACACTGCTCCAAGATGCAAGGCTCTGCCACTTTTTGAAAAATTATTCAGCATTACCTACAGCATAATCCAATTTATGCTTCTAAAGAATCCTGTCTTCATAAATATATAAAATTGTGCTACAACTACATAGAAAAAGTTTTAAATGTTATATACAAAAATTGCGAATGAGCACTTTTAAGAGAAGGAATGGATTCAAGGACGCAGGGAGAACTGAACTAGCTTTACATTAGGTACCCCTTTATCTGTGTTGCAACACAAAGGCACTCCTTCATGACTTATATAAAACTTACAAAGCATGTGTTATGATTTGTGAAGTATTCCGATGGCCCCCCCAGCGAACCCACTGCTTGTGCAGCCCCTAAAACAGCCCTGGCAGCAACAGCAGTAGCAGAGCGGAAACTACCAACCCTGGAAGGCATTCTGAGTCTAGCCACAGACACCGCCCGTCCAGCAACCTGATCCTTCAGAAGAACTGCAGCCGACCCTGAACTCCTGGAGACTAAAGTGGAAGAATCCTGGTAACCCCGAGCCACATGCATCACCACACAGATCGCACGGATCGATCTGATGCAGTAGCGACCCCGTGCACTGCACACGGCTGCCGCGGAGGGATGGCAAACGGAGAGAGATAAAGGCCAAGAGTTTAAATGGACATAACTTTATGACTGAGTTTTTATAAGGATAAACTCAAGGCGTGTATGGGTAAATGGATGCAACTAGAGACCATGCTCATGAGTGAAATCAATCAGCCCCACGTGAGCAAACATCGTACGGTCCCCCTAATGTAAGGACATGAAACAGTAAAAATCTGAAAGGCACAATAGATACTGTGAGAGGGAGATAAACTGTTCAAAGGGAAGGAGCAGCTGGAATGAGGGAAAGGAGAAAAGAAAGAAGGAAGGAAGGGAAAAACACATACATATTCACACAGGATAATTGTACAGCTGATTTCTATGGGTCTGTTGAGTTAATACGTACAATTGTTTTTTTTTTTTTTTTTTTTTTTACCATTTTGCATGCTTATATCTAGTAACCTGAGCAATCAATGTGAAGACAGCAATATGCAATGTAAGAACCTTTATTGAATTTATATTATTTTGTTTAGTGAAATTCTATATCATTTCAAATGAACTTTTCACTGTTTCTATTCTCTTTAAAAAATTTTTT
>PVKA01000541.1:0-104203 GCA_004027165.1 Ctenomys sociabilis | reverse complement strand
AAATAAAATAGTTCCATCCCAATGAAAGCTATTTAAATTACCTGGTTATCGTTAATTAATTGATTAATTCATTCCATAATTATTTGCACACATGATATAATAGGTACTGTTTGGGTGCTAGGATTACAGCAATGAAACAGACAGAGGTTTTCTATTCTGGGAGGATCTGCTATCTAGGAAGGAGTTGTGCAAGTTTATGGAGCTAGCTGTTATACACATTACTTATAAGCATGATGCTAATTTTAAAAACGAATCTATATTGATTAGAAACAAATTCCTTATGCATGGTGCGTTCCTCCTCCTGGAACATTCCTAAGTGAGCTGTGGTTTCTGCCCTGGTGACCACGATCCCGACATCCCCTGCATCAGCAGCCCTCAGGCCTGCCCAGGAGCTCTGGCCCCTGCACCTTTTTTCTTCTGGATCCCCTTGGTATGGCTCCTGCCCAACTCTGCCCCAGGTGTTCCCAGGTCTCCTCTTCTGTGTTGCTTGCCTGGGACTTGACTTCTCAGCCACGCTGCCTGTCACACACACACTTCATGCACGGACTTCACACGGATTTAGTCTGGAAACCCGATGGACAGGAGGCAAGCAGCCAGGCACGGCTGAAGCCTGAGGCTTGCTAGCTTCTCCAGGGGTCAGCACTGCTGGCAGATTTGAGCAACCTCCTCAAGGCCTGAATGTCTTCCTGTGAAACAGAAGGCCTTTGACAGCCAGTCTTGTCAACTCCAGCAGCTGCGGTACAGAGAAGTGATGCACAGTGTGAGCTGAGCTGGGCTACAAGGGCTGGCGGGGGTATAGCCCTACCGGCTGGCTGAGGAGCAGCCGGCACCAGCACCAACAGCACACCAGGCCAGCCCTCGGCTCCAGGAGGCAGTGCCTACTCGGCTGCAGGTCATCACTCACACCCAGGAGGAAGAGCTGATCCTCTGAGCAAAGCTAAGAGAATAAAATGTTTCCATGTTATTAATGTGAAATGTTCTGATTTTTAAAATTTGACAGCTAATTTAAATTTTAAGAAGGGTGCAGGCCACCTCTGTGAGGGTAAACAAACAAGCCTGTGCCCATACAAGACTCAGGGCCCCTTGTTTCTGATCTCTGTTCTCCACTTTGATTTTGGGGTACTTTCCATGGCAGAGGTAATTTTTCCCCATCCCTGACCTTGAGAAAGGCCACCCTACCCAAGATTCTTCACAGATGACCAGCATATCTTTGTCTATGCTCTTCTTCCTCTTGGTCTATGTACAAGGAGGAAAGAAAAAAAACCCTGATTTCTCCTTCTTGCTGACAGGAGAGGATAGGCAGGAACCCAGGCTGTGCTTTGCAGCCCACCCAGTAGGGAATGTCTTGGGCCCACAGAGCCTTATTAATTTACTCTTAGAGCCAAGCACCGAAACATAGCAATACCCTGTAAGAAAAAGCTGTAGTGAACATTCAAGCCTTATAGCACAACCTGGGTCCTTCAGGTCAGCCAGTCTAGAAAGTTCCTTACACAGGTACTAAAAGACACCCACACAGAAAACCAGCTCTGCCTTCACCCCAACTCACTTTCGCTTTGCTATTTACTATCCACTCTCAGTTGGATGCTTTGAAAACAGGAGCCAAATGCACTCAAGGCTGTCCCAAGCAGAACCAAAACCCATCGAGCCTGGGCCCTGGCCTGCGCACTACTGTGCCAGCTATCCCGCTTCTTGGCTCTTCGCTGTGGGCCACTGCCCAGGACAGAGTGGAAGATCCAATTTTGCAGGGCAGCATCACTAAAATGAGTTTTTGAAATCCACTTAAAATTCAAGGACCCTGCAGTCTTTAGCTAGAGTCAAAGATGGGAAGTCTCAAATGATTTTATTTTTCAAAATATAGAGATGTGATAGCAAGTGCTTTAGTACTGAGCCTCTGATGAGATCGCATGTGTGCATGTATGCTCATGTGTGTTTGTGTGTGTGTGTGTATGGCAGGCCTGGATGGTTGTTCTGATGACAACAGAAGATAATGGATGTCAAGCTCAACACAGTTTTGTTCAAGTACCAGATTCATAAAAGATCTCAAATAAGAACTCCAAACATTTTCTCCAAATGAGGTTGGCTGCAGTTTCAGAAATTCCATTATGAGACCTGACAGATGTTTCTCATACAACATGCAATCTCCAAACATGCCTCCAAAAAGTGTATTTGGCTGATACCAGGTGATGTCAAACGACCCAAATCTTTTGGGCATATTGTGGTGCTCGAGAGTTGAGCCTCTGAAGCCAGAAGGTGCTGAGTTCCAAATTGGAACGCTTATGCCTTCCCTGCGGGTGGCGGAGGTGCAGTCCTGCCCCTCCTCTGTGGCGTGCAGGCAGCTCACTCTATGCCTCTGAGGACCGCTGCCAGGATTAAATGTGATTATGCATGAAAAATGCTTAGCACATTGCTGAATATATTTTAAAACTTTAGTAAAATGTTAGCTATTTTTTAACTAAGCGAAGAAAGAGAAGGAAACGTAACTCTCAGCATCTTCACATATCTGATTATAACAGGAAATGCTCTGTTTTATTGTCGGGGATCAACAGCTCATATTACAAGAGCCGTAGTAAAGTGTTATTCTGAGTTCACGCATTATCACTGCTTTACGCACCTCAGGTCTGCGCCTGGAACAGCATGTGTGAGCTGGAAAACCAAGGAGGTCTTCAAGGAGGAGGCAGCCATTGAGATTAGCCCAGAGGGCTAGAAAGAAATTTGGGGAAAGGGGGAGTGAGAACTGCACCACGTGGACCCTTACATAAGCAGAATGTGTGGAATACACTGTGTTAGCGCCTGCAAAAGAATCTATTTTGAAACACATTTCTTCTTAAGCCTTGTTTTCTATCCTATGCATTGAAACGTTCTCAATTAAAACACTGGAATAAGCATGCTGTAGATCGCCTTGAGATGTTCCTTGTGGAGAAACCAGAGAGTGATTTACTGAAAGGCTAACCCTCATGATTACCATATTTCTAAATGTATGACGTCTTCCTGATGCACTTGCAAGGGTCGCTGTGCTGCCTGCTCCTTTCACAAAAACTAAAAGTCAAAGTCTTTGTTCCCTGTACCGTAAAATGAGGGACCTGCTGCTTAACTTCAAAGGCCTCGGGCCCTACTCCAGAAGAGCTCGATTGTGGAGGGATGCTGAGGGAGGGCAGTCACAGGGCCCGTGGTGCCACGCTCCAGGCCTCCATGTGCCAGACCGAGGGCCACACACAGCGGGAAGGGCTCCTTCAGGTGGGCCGGCCACTGCTTCTCCTCTAGGCCATGCCACAGAAAAGCTACAGGCCTCGGACACTCGGCAAAGGGACAAATGAATATGCCTTGCGACTCAGGGCAGAGAGAAGACAAAGAACTCGAGAATGTGAACAGCGAGACTCAGGAGCCTCCACCTCCACTTCCTGCTAGGGCTGGCCTTCCCTCCAGGAGCTTCATAGGCTGAGGCAACTGGTTTCCGTTTCCATGCAGCTACTCACCCCCATCAGCAAAATTGCACCATAAATCCCAATTTAGGCTTTGTCAATCCTGTTCAAAAGGCTCTATCCTTACCAGTAGAAATAAAGTTTTAGCCATTTTTTTGCTCTCCTTGGGCTGACTTTATAAAAAGTCCCAGCAAATGCTAGTTAAACTGAGTTGAATTACATTAAAAGCCTATGCATTTTTGTCATGATGAATTATATAGTGACTTGTGATTATGTTTGCCTTTGAGATCACTAAATATGCAAACTTCATAGACGTCACTCCCTCTGCCACCTCTGAGGAAACAGCTTTCCGTGATTCACTCAACCTCCATCCCTTTGGGTAATACATACATTGTCAGGAACTGAAAAAATGAATTAAGATGGTGAACAAAAAAAAGCAAATTCAGCTCTTCAGGTCTGTTCTTAGAGAAATACCCAGGAGCTGTTTATTTTAAATAACAGCATTAACTCCCAAATGCAAATATGTGAAAATAAGCAGATTCAAGGGAACTCTGAAAAGTTCTGCTTCTGAAGCTGCCTTCCCTCAGCTGGGAAGTATGGCTACCCTGCCCCCAGACACTGAACGAAAGGAAGAAGTGGAGCCGCAGATGCCTCGTGCACCCCAGAGGCCCCCAGAGCAAGCAAAATCAGCAAAACAGAGGTGAGAACTTCCATTCCTTGCAGTGGGCCTATACTATGTGCTTTAAGCTTTGTGAAACTAATATAGGAGAATTTTAATGTTCTGTGCTTTTAAGGCACAGGGAACAATATCAAGTTTATATGTTTAGAAATCATGAAAATCTTAGGAACTGTGAAACTAGACACGGTGTTATCTACTCCACCTGTCAAATAATTGGACCCTTAAAATGACAACTGTATCATGATGTTGTGGAAAAGAAGGAGGAATAGAAGCACTGTGACAAGGACAAATGTAATATTTTCAAAGGCTCAACGGTGTGGCTGGTGTTCTAGGAATTATACATGCTAACTTCTGACTTTCCTGCAAAAGGAATTAAACCTAATAAGACATTATAATTATTATCCCACGTAATAAATGAGGCTATGAAGGCACAAAACCATTGCGTAGCTTGCCTAAGGTCTAGAGCTATAGGAAGAGACAGAGCCTGTGATCATAATTGTTACATGTGTGAAACACAGCGGGAAAAACAGGCTGAAAATTAAACCGCAACCCACAAGCTAGTTCAGTCACTGTCACCAGCTGATCATGCAACACCAGACATGTTGTTATCCATGTTGGCGCCTTCTGGGAAATTATGCATCGTGAAGAAACTTTATCCAGGGCAGACCAAATAGCTCAGCAGATTAAAGTGCCTGCAAGCAAGTTCAGATGTCAGGGGTTTGATCCCTAGGCCTGCCTTGCCAACCTTGCCCCCCGGGGTACACTGAGACAGCAAAGGAGATTCAGCGTTGTGTGCATGCTTGTAATCCCAGCTCTTAGGAGGCTGTAAACAGGTGGATCACTACGAGTACAATTTAGTAGTGAGACCCTCTAAAATACAAAAGGAAAAAAAAAGTCTTTAGAAGCATTATCCATTACAACTTTGGAAATGCTTTGGCATCTCTTCAAGAGAGACAAGTGCACACACAAAGGGTTGGTGCAGCTCCTCGAGCCAAACGAGGGCAAGCAGCCTGCAGTTCACTCAGGCAGCTTCATTGCATCTTTGTTATGACCTCTGAGCTCTTAGACAGCTGCTGGAGCTCTGAGTGAGACAGCTCAAAAATCGCCCAACTAATCAATAATCCCAGTCCCTTAGGAGTCAATAATCTCTTTCTGGAGCCCAGAGTGCTGTCTTCGGGCTAAGGTCTCACCTCATGCACGCAGCCTACCTGGTGACTTCTGGACCCTTGGAGTGCACACCCAGAAGCAGGAGGCCTTAGCCTTGACTTAGCCAGGAAGTACATTAATTGACTAAAAATGCTGACAATAGCACAGGGACAAAGAGTCACTGCACGTGCTGTGGGCCTTGATTCCGGGATCTCAGCAGCATCCAGACACTTAAAATCTGCTCCTCTGCATCCAGATTAACACCACCCTGGTGCCTCCATAAGACACTCTTCAGGCTGCACTCACAAGTTTCCAATGAGGAAGGTGCACTCCACTGCAAGGCAGCCCATGCCATTTTGGGGGTTCTTAATTGTTGGTCTTTCGCTTAATTCACTGAAATCTGTCTTGTTGTCAATTATATGCTATAATATATTCTTCATTACAAAACTTATAAAAATTATGAAAATACTTCTTACAGTTCTTGCTATTTTCAAACAGATAAAGCACTAGATGACGGGTCACAGAAAGGCTAAAACATTTGTGTAAGGTCAAACAGCTTTAAAATGAGTTTAATTTTGCAACTCTCTTCAAATTACCAAGTCAGTGCTCTGTCCTCTGATGTTCATTCACCTTTTGTGTGTGTGTGTGTGTGTGTGTGTGTGTGTGTGTGTGTGAGTATGTGTGTGTGTGTGTGTACCCATCTATGTGTCTTTCAGTGCCAAAGTAAATATATGCCAGAGAGAGAAAAAATGATACTGTATAGGAGACATTCAGAGAAAAATCATTTAAATCCAAAACTCATGGCAGAAGCAGGTGGACCAGCCCTGGGCCCAGAGCAGTCTAGGCTTCCACCAGGGCATGGAGAATCTACTCTCCCTAGGCCTTCCTTCCCATACTGGAAGACAGCGCAGACAGAGTCGGCAAGTTCCACATGGTCCCAGCAGGAAAAGATCTGGCCAAAGGGAGGGTGGGCTGTTGAGCAAGCCTGCCGCCCCGTGCCATGGCCCACGAGATACCAGGCGCAGGATGCTGCAGACCTCAGGGCTTGTGCATGCCATGCCCTGCTCTGTGCCACTGCCACGCTGAGGGACACAGGATCTGCGGCTTCGAGCCATCACAGCATCACCTGGAACTACGGGGAAGCGGGGCACGATGGGGGAGTACGTGAAAATAATGCAGCAAAGCCACCCTGTGCTCTGGAGGCGGAGGGAGAGGGCTCAGGGGCATAGGACAAAGCTGCTGGCTTCTCATCTACTGTGTTCCAGATATAACACAGGTGAACAGAAGAGGTGAGTAGAAAGCATTTTCACATGACCAGTTACTGGATGTAGAATCTAATCCTGAGGTACAGCCAAGGAACAAGCATTAGATCATGAAGTTTTATCTTCTCCATCTCCAGAGTGCCCTGATACATTCCGCCTAATCCTTCAAGCACCAAACCAATGTCTTCCAGCAGACCTGCTTCCTCCAACTTACTCAAGTTACCAGCCACAGTCTTCCTTACGTTCCAACATAATGCATGGCTGCCTGCGTCGAAGTCCTGGTTGGACTGTGCGTGGAGCATGTGAATACCTGCTCACCCCCAGCAAGAGGATGAGTTCCTCAGGACAGGGCTGCCACCATGGGCACCTGCACTCTTTCAGGATACCCCATTGAAATAAATGCTGACTGGATAAAACAAGGTCCAGGTGAATGAATGAATGAGAAAGTACAGATTGTGCTATAGAGTTAGAAACTAGTAATTGTGCTTTCTCTTTTTCTCACTGCAGAATTTAATTTCAATATTATTTTTAATATAGAAATGATTCCAAATATATACAGTGAATTTTTTGCAATGTATTTCTATGTAGACAAATATTAGATATCTATGAATACCACCACAATCAGATTACACAACAGTGACACCACGTTCAAATAAATTCTTTCAAGCAATTTCGCTCTCTGGGAACCATTAATACACTCTTCATCTCTATAGATTGTCTTTCCTATAAAATCATCTTAATGGTATTATACAACATGTAATCTTCTGAGAGTGGCTTATTTTACTAAGAATAATGCCTTTGAAATTTGTCCGTGTTGTTGCAAATATCAATCCTACTGAGCAGTCCTAGAGCACATAGATGCGCCATAGCTTGTTAATCAATTCATCACTAAGGGGTAATTAGACTGCTCCCAGTTTTGGGTGATTAATGCATTTGTTACAGATAACTGCATACAGGCTTTCCTCGGGAAAATAAACTTTCATTTCTCAAGGATAAACACGTAGAACTGGGAGCGACACAGCACGAAGCATGAGGAAAATTGTGAGAAATGATCAATTTCTTTCCTGTTTTGCATTTTTTATCATTTTGCAGCCCCATCAACAATGCACAAGAGCCTCGCTACCTCCTGTCCTTGTCGGCTCCTGGCACTATCAGTTTTGTTTATTCCAGTCATTCTGACTGGTATGTAGCGACACATCCTATGGCTGTAATTTACATTCCCTCTGTCTGTCTTCCTGTATCTTCTTTGCCAATTGATCTGTTCAAACTTTGCCCCATTTCTAAAAAACAAAACAAAACAAAAAAACCCTTGTTATTTCTACATTTTAAAAGTTTTCATATGTGCTGGCTACCAGTTCTTTGATGGCTATGCCATCCTAAATACTTTCTTCCGATGTTTTAGTGGTTAGATTTGTTGTTGTTTGGTGTTTTCTTTCTTTCTTTCTTTTTTCTTTTTTTTTTTTTTGTATTTTAGGGAAAGGTCTACAAGGTGTTCAGGGTGTCATTACTAGATCAGACTCGTAGTGATCTGCCTGTTTATAGCCTCCCAAGAGCTGGGCTCACAGAGGTGCACCAGCCCGCCCAGTCTCAATTGCCATCTCAGCACGCCCCCGGGCAGCAGGGTCAACCCCAGGATCGAACTCTGGGCCCATGAGACTGCTTGCAGGTGCTTCAGTTGGCTGAGCTATTTGGCTGGCCCTTAGTGGTTAGATTTTAAGAGAAAATGGTATTCTAAACCTTTTGATGAAGCACAATGACTCTATTATTTGCTTTATCTATTTTATGCTTCGTGTCATATCTATCATGTTCTTTGTGTCAATCTAAGGTCATGAAGGACCGGATAGATAGCTCAGTAGAATAAGCATTTGCCTGGCAAGCACAGGGCCCTGAATTCAATCCCTGATACCAAAAAAAAATGTTTGGGGTCATGAAGATTTTACTCTTACATTTTCATCAAAAGTTTTAAATATTTTACATGCTACACTTGGATCTATGATCTATTTTGAGGTAAATTTAAAAGAACTGTGAGTTGTAGGTCAAAGTTAGTTTTTTCCTCCAGTTGTTACACCACTTGTAGAAAAAGATGCCCTTTCTCTATTGATTTTATTATATATATAGCTACAGTGGTCATCTCTTTCATTAGTTCTAGGAGGGGTGCCTCTGTGTGTGTGTCTCTCTGTGCCTGTGTGTTTGTGTGTGTGTGTGAGAGAGACCATGGGTTTTCTTCATGGCCTATCATATCAGATCAAGCACATTTTATTTTTCTTAGTATCAATTCTATTTCTTTTTTTTTTTTTTTTTTTTGCTCTATTGCAGTGTGGAAAACTTTGAGCCTGATGAGAACAGGAGCTAGAGGGTGACTTCATTCTCTCCTCACTCCGCACCTCAGCAGGACTTGTGCTGTCCATCAGAGGTCCTTGTAGATGAACTTTCTCAGGAGAGGTTCGCTTTTATTCCTAGTTGGTTGAGAAGCTCTGGCCCTATTTTTTCCCTATACCTAAGTAGCTGTGTGAATTTAGACAAATTTGAATTTAAGCTGTCAGATCAGAGAACAGTGATGGATGCGCTCTGCAGTATGCCTGTCCCTGCAGTGTGAGAGTGGTGAGAGACGCTGGGTGCGGCTGAGAGCCTGCACAGATGACACGCTCCCTGCGTGTACTGGAGAAGAGTCATCGTGGTTCAAATGGGGCTTTTAAAGTAAAATAGCCCTCCAGACATGCTGTTCTCTACATGCACTGCCTTCTACATGCACTTCTCTCATGGCTGGGACAATATACCCAACACCCAGAACTAAGGAAGGAAAGGTTTATTCAGCTCACAGTGTGAGGACGTTGCAGTCCACACTCGGCTGGCTCCAAGGCAGAGCGGCACAGGGCAGAGACAGCAGTGCATGGTGGTAGGAGGCAGCAAAACATCAAGAGCACAAGGGAGGACCAATTGGCAGAACGCAGAGAGCAGCCCCTCTCCCTCCCATAGGCCGCACCCAAGCTGTCTGCCCCAGGGCGGGTGTAGCGCTCACACTTCAAATCCCAGCGCTGAACACGACTTAATCACAAACTCTAGAAGCCACCCCATGACTGCACGAGGCTTTGGGGGACACCTAGACCCAAACCAAGACATGCACTTTCCTAATAAAGCTGGGTTACAGTCAGTTCAGTAGGTGTAGGTTTTGGGTAAGGGAATTTTGTAAATACTGAAAAGCACATTTTAAAACCCAGAGACCGCGCAGCACTGGTACACCCCAGCCCTTAACCTCAGCAGAGCGCATGATATTTATTCCTGTTATATTTCTGCTTGTTTGTTTTTTGTCATTGTTGTTGCTGTTACTTCAACTCTTGAATTCTGAAACTAGACCAGAGAATGTTTTAAGTGTTTTGCTATTTTAATCCCATAAAATTTCACAGCCATCCTACAATCAAAATTGGTCTTATGCCAATTTTGACTAGAGTTCTTGGACTTTCAGAAAATAAAATCAAATTTAATGTAAGACATTTCTCTAACACACAAATAATCAAAGAAACGAACAGTCTGGTTATAGTTCGTAAGGGTATGTTTTATGCTCCTAAAACCCAAGTTTAGAGAAGGCATCCCTACAGTCTGCAGGATGTCAGGCCACCCTATGAAGTTTCTGAACTCTGATCTACAGGGACCACCATACAGCCTAGGCACAACCATAAAACTTTGATGTAGAAAATGTAGCCAATCCAGGGTGGCAGTGACACACTCCCCAAGGCCAGCTCTCTGCTGCCCTGCCCAGATCCCAGCAGCTTCCTCACCTGCTTTTCAGCTTCCAAGTAGAACCTACAGTTTATCACCTTCATGATCAGTGACTTTAGAGATGTGAAGTTACCTTCTTAATCTCAGATAGCTCTTGTATGAAAACATAAATATGAAAGGTGTCACACCTGCCTGCTTGAGAGGTTAAGTTTAGTCAAGGGATGAGAGACAGACAGACAGACAGACAGAGACAGAGACAGACAGATAGGAGGAGGAAGAGGAAGAAGAAAAGAAGAACAAAATAAAGGAAGAGAGGGAGGTTGAGAGAGACAACAGGAGAGAGGGAGGGAAAGTTCTGGGCATATAGTAACAAATGCTGACTGCCTTCTTTCTAAAACTAAAATTAAAGTGAATAAAACACAGCCTACACCCCCCAGTGTGCTTCTGGCCTGCATCTGTGCTGAGCCAAAACCAGCTTCTCCTGCAGAAAGCTCACGCAGTTTTACATGACACAGCAACTCCACGAGCCAGGTCAACACAGAGTCTCCCTATAAGATTCATCCCTTCCATCATTTCTGTCACAGCTCACTTGTGTGTTTAGCACAGAACTACATGAGGTGACCTGGATGATGATGCCTGCTCTGATCACACAGAAGTTAGAGGACAGAGTTCCTGGTCTTACTGCCAGGGGAAGGCTGAGCTCGGGAGTCCTTGCCCAAGGCCTTGCAAGGTCAAACTTCTAGGCTACTCCTATCATTTAGCTCTATGACTGATCTTGGAGCAGCCAATCACACTTTCAAATATTGTTTGTGATTTTTCTTTTCCTTTTATAGAAATGAGCCCACAAATATGATCAATTCTGGGAAGAGCCCCATGTTCACATTGGTACAAAGCAAATTTTTTTCAGTCAAGTTCTTGGGTGAGGTATAAACAGCCACACAAGGTGTGGCCAAGGAGGTCACAAGAGTACATATTCGATGTCTCAGGGTGCTGTTCTTGGACCGCAGCCTGTTTCTCCCAGGGCCTCGCAGCTGGGAAGTCCATGTCCTGGCCTAGTAAGCTGCACCCCTCCTTGCCCCATCCACAGAGTTCCTTGTTTTCCTGGGCATTGGACCGCACAAGCCTTCCTCATGGCTGTATGTCTAAGGACCAGAACAGCGGCTGGCACACAGTAGGTCTCCCCTGAACATCTGCATCAATAAACACTTTAATAATTTCCCTGTCACTTCTTCTGGTGTGCTTGACCAGATTCATATTTTAAAGCAAGTATCCCCTGTGATCCACCATGTGTATGTGAAATACCACAATGAAATATGGCTATCCCTATTCAAATTACACTGAAGATGCCAGGGAAATTACTACAGGAGCCTCAAAATTCATCACGTTAACTCACATCCTCGGAAAATTCATTCCTGAGGGTTTATTTCAGTGGAATGTCTCTCTTGGGACCAGAAGTCTCTTCCCCCACTCTGGGAAATAAGGATGGATATGGCAGTAATGGAGCTCGGGGTTCTTCATCTTCCCAAGCCATTAAAATGCAAATCTGGGGAGGAGAGAAACCTGCACGGAGATCTCCAGGCACTCACATCCATCCGCGGTGCGCACCTCCATGTGTACCAGGTCTGCCTCCCTGTCCAGTCCAGCCACCGACCTGGGGAAGGAAGGAGACACAGGCTCAGTAATGACAGCACATGGTGAGGTAGGAAGCACTTGGGCTGCCCTTGGAATCCTCCCTCCAACTGGACTGTCCACACCAGTGGACCAGCAGAAGAAAGCCACTGCTTGCACCAGCAGTATGTCGGCACTAGCCACTGTCCCCTACATGGTCACAACGAGTGAGTCCTGGAACAATGTCGATGACTCAGGAATGCTGGACAAGAAGTGAACACAGACCTAAAAGGAGTGCTTGTTTATGCTTGTTTCCACCCCTTCTTCACAGTCTGGCACCTCTACGAGCTCCTCTTCCTCTAGATCTTCGTGCTGAGTCCTTCCACCACCTGCTGCCCTCTGCCATCTCACGTGGGGCGCTAGTCCCCACCTCTTTGTCCGCATCAGCATTTCCCTCCTGAACTGATCCTATCGGCCCTTGCTTCCTTCCTTGCAGACAACAACTTTCAGCAGCAAACACTCAAAATCTGATTTGACAAGTACAATCTGTTCCAGGTAATTAGGTTGAGAGTGTCTCTGGCCAGTATTAGAGAGAAGCCAAGAACCCCCTTATTGATAATCCTTATTGACCTCTGAGCCCCACAGGCATGGCACAGTCTTCTGCCTTAGGTATCAGCACAGACTCAGGGTCTGCTAAGAGCACCAGCACCAACACACGCAGGATAACGTGTGCACACCAAGCAGCACACAGGCAGCCCCTGCTCCCTGGTGAGCTCTCACTCATAGTCCATTTTAAACAGCAGCTTCAGATTGGTTTTCTGGTTTTCCAGCCTTTATTGGGTAAGAAACAGCAAGTCGGGATGAAAAAGTAGATTAATGTTAAGAGTCAACAGCTCATATCTAAATAGAAGGAGAAATAGAAAACAGATGAAAAACAGACCTAAGAACTGAAAACCCAATCTTCCACACCATGAATCCTTGCACTTCTGGAGAGCCTCAGGGGAGTTTTCGCCTTATAGCATAGTTCGGGGGCTGACACATACACAGAGGGGCTGAAGATCCAAGAAGAAGAAAGCAGGGCTCAGTGCTATTCAGCATTCTCTGTTTAAGAAACAGGGCTAGCAGGTTATATAGCTCAGAGAATATTTAAAAAATTATATTTGTCTGTTAAAATGTCTTGAAAGGTGAAACTTCAGTTACTAAGAAAGAAGCAGAGTAACCAAGGTGTGGTTTAGATTCCCCAATGGTCACTGGTATACTGTCTTTCTTTGTTAGCCTCACTTGAGTCTAATAACAAAACTCTAAAGCAAGAATGTCAGGCGGCATTAGTCAAGTGTGGCTGCAGCAGAAACTAAGGGATGGACATGGTTACCACTGTGAAAGGTCTCACAGGATCCTGGTCAGAAGGAGCGGGTTACCCCGCCTGCCCAGCCCCTCCCTAGGTCAACAGAGCCACTGTCTAGGAGGATGGGCCATGCACCAAAAGGTCTAAAGCGCAGCCAACATCAAAGGTGACTGCTTTGCTCCGTCGCATTCCATAGGTAATTTTCAGTACATTCCTGGGCCTTGCCCACTTCACTGTACATGGAAGGGAAGTAGGACGTCATCTAACTCATTTTTGAACCAATGGGGCCTATGCTTCTACTAATACCATGTGCTGCCGATGTGTTTATTAATGCTGTAAACAACCCAATCTAGTGGTGAGGTCAGAGTTCACTATGGAACGCCCCTGACATCAGACACACAGCAGCAGGGCACTGAGTGGCTGTGTGGACTCCTCCCTTACCGCGAAGCCTCTCTTTTTTTTATTAACAAGATGACTCTGGATAAACAGCTTCTCAGGTGTCCCTGCACCCTCCCCCAGCCACCAGCAACGCAACACAGACACAACTGGAGTCCCGACAGCCAAGCACCATTGTGGGCATCAATTGCTGTGCTCTCTTAACAAAGGAAAAGAGCACTGAGTTCGTAGGGGCTGAGAACAAGTGAGCAATCCAACGAAACCACCTGAGAAGCCCTCCTCTTCCCCTGGTGTGCTCGCCCCCTTCCATCACTCTGAGGCCTTGCACAGACATCATCAAAGCTGAAGCAAGGGCTGGCCAAATAGCTCAGCAGATTAAAGTATCTGCAAGCAGGCACTGGGGTAGGAGGTTTGATCCCTGGGCCTGTCATGCTGGCTCCCCACCAGGGTGCACTGAGATGGTGATTGCGACTATGTGTGGTGGTGCATGCCTGTAATCCCAGCACTTGAGAGGCTGTAAACAGGCGGATCACTATGAGTCTAATCTCCCCAATGAGAACCTGAATACCCTGTAGACTCTTCCCTAGAATCCAAAAAAAAAAAAAATAGCTGAAGTCAATAACCAAGCATTCCCACAGGCCTTCCCTGGTCATGAGAGCTCAGAGGGAACTGATCCATAGTCCTACCTAACTCATCGTCCTGCGTGCACATTCAGATTAAGATTTCCTTTCTCTTGAGTTGGTCTTGTCTCACAAGCAACTGTTTTATGTTTTTATTTTAAAGAGAGAGAAAAACAAAAATGATACAGAATTTCAACGTCAGATGATAGAAAATTAAAAATGGTTGTTATATCACATTTTGCTTACTTCAAAGTAGTTGTTCTGATTACCAGGTCCAGCACGCAAAGTTGACCATACAATATAAGCACTAACTGTTCCTTTTAATGAACTGACAGAAATTTATAGTACACTGATCTCATCTACCTTGTGTATATACATACGTATCTTTTTCCCCTTCCTTTTCTCTTTCCCATACCCCAGTTGTTCCTTCCTGTGATCAGTTTCTTTCCCTTCACGATTTATCTGCTGCACCCTTTGGACCTCATTTACTCTTTTAGGCTCTGACACTAGGGAGAAAATGTGATGTTTGCTCATGGGAGTCTGACTTACTTCACTTCTGAATATTGTCTATAGTTGCATCCATTTATAAAAGCCTCAGGTTTATCTTTCTTTATAGCCAAGTACTACTCCATTGTATAAAAATACCACATCTCTTTTCTCCATCCTCAGATGTTGATAGACATCTGAACTATTTACAGGACTTAGCATCTACAAAGTGTGCTGCTATAAACACAGGTGCACACTGGGTGCATGTGTGCCTGTGGGGTGTTAGCTGTGGCTTTTCTCTGCTTAGTGTACCTTTCATCCTGCATTCTGTATAGATCTGTTCTTCCTGACGCAAGCCATGTAGTTTCAGCTAGGCTGGCGGATCACTAACAGCAGCCCATCCCTGGGCGCAGAGCCCCCAGGATGTCTTCTGGCCTGGCATAGGCAGGAGCCATCCTAACCATGGTAATTAGGACACCCAAGGACTACTTAGAAGGCTGTCTTGGGACTCTTCCAAGTGGAACCCAGAATTTTCTTTTTTCTTTTGTCACCAGGGGAAATGTTTCCCACCTAAAAGGAAAACTAGTTCTACAAAGTCATATGACTCATAATTATTAAAATAATGACACACAGAGATAAAGGAAAAAGAAAGCCCTGACAGTATAACTAAGATACAGTGAGAAAAGAAGCAGTGTAAGGACAGTGGTCAAGAAGGAGAAAAAACTGAGACAGACAGAAAGAAACAGAGACCAACAGGCAAATGGAGCAAAAGAGGCAAATATCCACAGAGAAACAGAAGTACACATGAAGACACAAAAAGGATCAGAAACAGTAACAATGCACATGGGCCTGAGTACATACACACCATACACACACACACACACACACACACACACACACACACACACACACACATTTATAGTTTCACACTAACCGTTAGACAGCCAGACACAACTCCAGGTGCTTCTACTTGAATGCATTCATTTCCCAGTCCTGTTCCAGTTGCACAGCTTGCTCCTTCTTGCAGCCAAGCTCTGGAGCCCAGTGTGTGTTTGTTTGCTTGCCCTGTCAGTGACACATGGGGTGGCCCTCACTGACTCACAGTTATCAGCAAGAAGCTTCCTAAGGGTATGGCTTGGAGCTCTTTCTTTCCATATCTGCCCCAGAACACAGCCTGGGATTAGGCACCCCCTTGGATTGCAGGTTAAGGATAAGAGAAACCAAAGCTGCTCTGCCCTGGGGAGGAGATGAAGCTGGACAGAGCTGGAGAAAAATAATTTGGGTATCAAGGTGAGGAGAACATTCTCGGCCGCACTCTGAGCTGCCTGCCCCAGGGTCCCCCACCATCATGGGCGGCCACTGCCTGCTTTCTATAGCTTTGCTTTGGTTTTCCTGACATTAGCCCTGTTGACACTCTCAGCCAGATAATTCTTGGCCATGGGGATGGCGAGTATGCTTCAGCAGTTAGCTGCAAACCCTGCTTGTGCTACCTTACATCTAGGACCTGCTGTCCATCTCCTGCCAAGATCCAGAGCCACTCCTACTGGAGAACTGCTGCCTCGCCTAGCCATTGGGTTGCTGCCTGGATACTGGGCTGTCCCTACCAACAAGAAAGCACGCAAAGTACTCAGAATCCACACTTCATCCAGAATGTGAGGCGGCATGGACATGGCCGAACAGCCCAGGAAGTGACCCACTGCCGCCTGGGCCCTCCCGCTCCTCCCTGGCCCTCCTCACATCCATGCAAGCCGCTCCTTTCTTAAACCCCCATCCCCCAGTGCTAGAAACAGAACAGCAAATGTGTGCACACAAACACACCAAATGAAACAAGACTGGTGGGTGGATCTCCAGTCCTCCATGCTGCACTGGCCCTGCCCATGGGGCACAGCTGAGTCTGGGAGTGGGCATGGTGGGGCACACCTGTAATCCCAGCACTGGGGAGGCTGAGACAGGAGGTTCGCCATGAGTCCAAGCTGTGCCATGAGACCCTGTACCAAATACATAAATGAAAAAAAAAAAAGCACTTGTGGACCCTTGGGGAGGGTATAGTTGTGGAAATGTTGATAAATACCAATGGGTATTGTCTCTCAGTCACAGGATTTGGTTATTTCTAAGCATTACCTAAATTAACTCTTAAAATGAGTGTTTAGGAGGGTGCCATTCATCTAATTTTCCTCCCTGGCAAAAACAGGGACAATAAGAGAGATTAAGAAATGTGCCCGGAGCCCTGATAACAATGCTCAGATACCGAAAGCGTGTCATGTGTCCGGCTCTGTTGCACAAATTTAAAGGCTGATCTCATTTAATTCTTACATCAACTCCGTGAGTGAGGAATCAATCTTCCCCCTATTTTAAGAAGGTGCAATCAGACTCTCATTGCTTAAACAACTTGCCCAAAGTCATACACGTAGGACGCAGGGCAAGACTTGAACCGCGCAGGTGTCTAAATTCTTTCAAAGGATCCTGCTGTGATGCGACAGAATGGGAGCTGAGCTGACCACCTCTCCCTAGTTAGGAGCTAGTCCCCATGCTCTCCCTAGCCAAAGCTCAGGTCCTCCGAAGCAGCGCTGCAGAGAATAACTGTGTACCTCTGTGTTCAACACCGCAGGACATTTGTTTCTAGAGTGCTGGGTGTCACTTGTCTTGTAGAGAATCTCTAAGAAGGGGCTGCTGGGGGAAAAGGAGATTGGGCAGATGGAAGAAAAACACTTAGTGGAGCTTTTATTTTCAAAGAAATATAAGAACAGTTGAGAGAGGAAATTTGGGGCTTTGGCTTGAGCCTAGTGTCTGTGAGGATGGGAGAAGCTGAGATGCACACGGACTGGCTTTGCTAAGGGTCATTTGAAGCCAATAAGGAAGCCCCACTCAGACCCACGTGAAAAGATGCCTACCACCTCCTCCTGCTCAAGCATCCAGGTGCCCTGCCTTCCCAGGACTAAAGCTAAGCTGAGGCAGACCAGCTGCCCGCCACAAGATCCATTCTTAGCCAGCCACCAAACACACGATGCTGCCTGTGATTAGTGTCTGTAACAAAACACAGTGAATTTCCAAGCACCCCATGGAAACTGCTCAGAAGGGCCCTGGGAAGCTTCTAGAAATATCAGCTGGTAAAGACAAACTGTACCAGAATGTATTATCATTAATGCAAAATGTAAATAAATCATCAATGGTGCCTTTAGCTAGGCTCTGTGCCTGGTTTTAATTAAATAGCTCTAAAACAAAATTTTAATGGGACAAAATACAGTTGTTATAACCAGATATGAATCTATAAAATCATCCCTTATGAATATCTTAAAATCTCTCAATCATGAATTCCTCTACCACAGGAGTTTTCTGAACCTAATATGGAAACCTAATCTGCATGGCTATGGAAAGATTCATATTTTCATGTCCATTCTGCCAGTCCTCTTCAGGAAGGGAATGGAGTCAGGCGCATTAATGTGAACTCCCTATTTCATTTTGCCTGTGTGCCCAATGATATTTTTGAGCTCCCATATCTGTAAAACAGGAAGACCATAAATACTACTTCATACAGTTAGGGGGAAATGGCATAAATGGTAGAAACTCTTAAAATCACACGCACTTTTTCTTTTTTGCCATCATTATTTTTTATTCAAAGGACAGGCTAAGCAAGTCTGCCCACAAACCCACCTCAGCCCCCAACTTCTAAGTGCCTGGTAATGACTGCACAGTTTGAAGCATGCCCAAGAAGTGTAGGCAAGCTCTCCTTCTGTGCCCTGATCCTACCTCAAGAATTCAAGGAACCAACATTGATAAGGGCTTCTGTATTGCCTGCTCCCCTCCCCAGCATAGGAGGCACTGAAATTGTCTGCTGCCCCTATTAAACATGCTTTGTGATCTCAGGAGCTCTCACTAGATTCCTCATCAGCATATTCAGTCTTGGTGCCAGGCACATGGGAAGCCATCAGTAAACACATTCGGTGGGTGAATGTTGAAAACACCTCGATTCAGCCAGAGAAGCCTCAAAAGGCCCTATGCTAAGCACTTTTGAGTCGAAAGAGCCCACTGTCCTTCCTGCACTCCAGATAGCACTTGTCTTGTGACCTCTACACCCAGGTGCTGAACAGTGTGTGAGGTAGTGCTGCATAGGATATTTGTCACCATTATCTGACAACACTTAATGGGCCACATAACAGCGTAAGGATTGTCTAAAACTCTGAGGAAGGGCAATGAGCATTCTTCAGACCAGGGCCCTTTCCACACTCTGAGCAGACTCAAAGGGTGTACTGAACAATGGGAAGAAAGAACCGTGGCAAACCTCCAGAGCCTAAGCTGGTTGGCCCCCAGAGGCACAGGCTCACCGGTGCTACTGACTGAGAACTCCATGGGGGCCACATGGTTTCAAGCTTATTTGTAGGAACTGTGCCCTTCCTGCAAATGGTCACATCTTGTCATAGAGTGGGCCAGCCAGGAGCTCTGCAGGAGCCATGACAGTTCGCCTGGACAGATGGCTCCCAGAGAGAGCTGGACAGGACCCCATTTGAAACCTTCTGATCCCATCCAATTCTTTCATTTCACAGACCAGAAAGTGGCCTCTGTCACTGCCCAGAGCATAGCCAGTGAGCGTCAAGTGGCCCTGGACATCCCTTTGGAGCTTGTGGTCTTGCCTCTTCATGACACACATCCACATGAGTGGCAGGGCTGTGGCCTGCGCATTCTCTCTGGGCAGCTATGAACCCCAGGGTGCAAACTTCCCTAGCAGCAAGATAATCAGATGCTAGGAAAGATGCAGTGCAGACAAAGTGCTGAGAAGGCCAGAAGACGCATGCTTTCCTGACTAGACAGGCATTTCCAACTATAAAGTAAACATTTTAATGAACTGGAAAACCATGACTATATATTAATGGGATTCAATGTGATGTTGTGGCATGTGTATAGAGTAGGGAAGGATTTAAATAAATCCATGGACACATCTATCACTCTCTTATTGTTCTGTGCTCTCATGAGATACTTGAAATGAGTGTTATCCTGAAATCCACACAGCACTGTTACTGACTGATGTCACCCCACACCTCAGGGCAGACCCCAATTTTCACATATCCTCGGTGCCCTTCTGTCACCCTCAAGCTTCTTCCCTCCCTGGAGTCCTCCTTCCAGCACCCTGTACGCGGCTCCTGCATCTCCTTCAGCTCAATGCCTCCCTCCCAGGAGAGCCCCTCACCCAGGCCTGTGGTTATAATTTTTTGGAGGACTTTCTAAAAATGTTGAACAGCAGTGTCCAGCGCCTACTACCTCCAGAATTTCTGATTGAACTGGCGGTGGTAACTGTTCTCTCACCTTTATTCAGGGATGTTTTTGATTCTTCCTCTATGACTGTGTCCTTCAGAAGTGGTGGCTGGACCTAAGAGCTGTTCTTCTCAAGCAATACACAGATGACGGCAGGAGCTTGGTCACAGTGCACACTCCCAGAACCACACTGCCTGGAAGTCTGGGAATCAGCGGCGTTCAGTCCCGAGTGTTCACCCCACTGGCTTGCCTGGGCCTCGCTAAGTGAAGGGTGACTGTCGGGTGAGGTATATAGAGAGAGAGAACCGGGCATGGTGGTACACACCTTTAATCCCAGCACTCTGGCAGTTGAGATTAAGGATCACTGTGAGTTTCAGACCAGCCTCAGGGCTACAAAAGTGAGCACAAGGCCAGTCCAAACTGCATGGGCAGACCCTGTCTCAAGGAGAAAAGAAAGAAAAAATATTATGTATGACCTTAAATTATGATTTTGTGAAGTAACACAAACCTGGGTTTAAAGAGTAAGAAAACTTAAATGTCTGCTTGATCACAATAAACGCCCATCCGTAAGGCCCGCGGAGGAGGGAGGCTGAAGCGCCATCACTGGTCACCACGGCGCTGTCTTCACCACGTGGCACACTGCACATGACCTTTGATAGTTTCCACTCCACTGACGCTGTGGATTCGGCACCGCAGGCGGCGTTAGAACAACACTCCACCTCCCAACCAGCAATTTCTCCCTGCCTCTGCTTTCTGCGCCTGAGCACCATGCAATCAAGTCAGGCAAAATGTCACTAGTCTTACACCACATTAAAAGTTTACAGTCTGTGGGGGGCCACATCCCTATTGCTAGCTGTCCAGGGCCACATGTCTGCCATACACTGGAGCTAACAATGTGCAGCGTTGAGAATGACTCCTAAGAGTTGGTAGTAAATCTGAGCATATACCAGGCCTTCCCTTCCCACGCGTAGCAGCGTGAGAGGGAACAGAAATGCCGCTCTCTGGCCCCGGGCTGGGGTCCTGGCTTCCTCACTCACACCTGGGGGGCCCACAGGCGACTTCCTTAGTCGCCCCGTGCCTCAAATGCTTCCCTCTGCATGATCGGGAGAAAACAAAACCACTCTTGAGGTTCCTTTCAGAGAACCAAGTAAATTAAATATTTGTGAATGGACAGGCATGCCTTAACACCTCACACTGCACAAGAGCTCAGCATCTTACATGAATAACGTTTGTTGAACACCTCCAACATCCCAGAATTCTTACTGTTCGTTTAAATGTCATCTCACTGAGTCCTTAAGCAACGTTTGAAGTCAACAAAGCACAAACTTTTTCCTTTCCTTTCTTTCTTTTTTTCTTCGCAGAGCAGGAAACACAGGTTCTCTATCGCAATGCCTGGCACAGACACAAAGCTGCCAAGGGTGATCTTACGCCACTTCCAATCTATTGCGCACTTGCATACCTTCTCTTTCTTCATTTCAGGGTCCTTAAAGACAGGCTCAAGATAGGACCAAATTATGTTTTCCGCTAGTACAGAGCAACATGTCTTGCACTGAGTTCCCTAAATATCTGTTGAGTCCATGAATAAATATATGAATGAGAAAAATAATAATAACTTCAGCAGTATATCTGGGATAAATGCTGAGAACAGTTCTATAATGGGATGAAACAGATTTCATTCATTTAATTAATCTCTAGGCAGCTCAGCGAATAAAGTCCTTGTTTTGTGTCATTATGTGCTCTCTTTCCCATTTATCCTCACAGCAGTCCTGGGCCTGTCAAGCACAGTCATCTGTGATTTGCTTGACAAATGTGCCGTCCTGTACAAATACAGGTGGAACAGAAACCAGGGGCTATCATGGGCTCAAGTGGGCATGGCTACTCCAGAGGGTGTGCAGAGACCCCTCCTTCTGAATCCCAGTGTCCCCACCTTCATCAAGCAGTGCATTCTCTTCTGCTGCACAAGCACAGAGTTCCAGCTGCAGACACCAGCCCCAAGTCTAGACTCTATATAGCGACCCTCTGTCTACAGCAGAAAAGATCAGGGCCAGACCCACACCCAAGTAGGCTTAAAGAGATTCCCTTCCTGAACTTGAGGCTTGCTTTGAAGAAGTATAGCATGGGGCTGGAGCCAATTTTCTTGGAAATCTGAGCTGGTCTTCCCGGTAGAAGAGAGAATCAGAGAGTAGAAATAGAAGGAGAACACTCCACAGGATTCCAGGGTAGGGTTCTTCCTGAGGTTTATAGTGGATTTCTAACTGGTGGTCAACTTATTACACTCAGCTGAAATAAACTGGCAAGGTGTGGGGTGCAGGAGGTGCACTTGAAGATTGTTGACAGCAGCGTGAAAGACAGAACAGGAGAAGCTGCAAAAACACTGTTAGGGGTGCTGTTCAAAGCAGCTGTTGGAACTGTTGAAAGCTATTAGTTCTCTTGAGCTGTTCTGCTGGAGCAGGGCAAGGTAGATGGAGGCGCTATCAGTCAACAAGCAGCAGGCCTGGTGCGAGGTAGTTTGCAGAGCACATCCGCACCACCATCTGCTTCTGATGGCCTTCATCTTGGAGGGAGAGCACCAATGTTTGCAGGAGCAGCTCAGAGAGCTGAGGTCACCAAACACTCTCAGGGAGGGCAAGGTTGAGCTGAAAGGCCACCCTCTGCTGACACTGAGCCCAGTGCTCTCAGAGCCATGGGTGTCCACAGCCACCTCTCTGACATGCTGTGAGGCCACATGTAATTAGATGCAAAATTAGATGCAAAACTAGAAGTGCAGAGGAATTCAGAGAGTTAATTAAAAAAGACAAAGGTCATTAAAGAGCTAGCTGGGGAGGGTGTGGAGGACACTTTGTGGAAGTTCTAGAGAAGAAAGAAAGGAACCAGGTATATTTATAGACTAATAATGTGCAAAACGGGGGAAATGTGCTGCCTCGGGCCCTTCTCATCAAGTTAATGGATGTTGCCAATTACCAGGGTAACAATTTTAATTGTATCCCAGACCTGAAGAGAATAAAATCAGAATTTGCCTGTCTCTGCTTTAGGACTGTTACAGACAGGCTTCCTGGTGCTTCACAGCAGTGCAGAGCACCTACCCAGGGTCCACACTCGCACAGCTGCTCAGACTCTCCCAGACCTAGGTGGGGCAGGAATAAGTGTCTGGAAGGAAGCATCTACAGCTGTGAGGTGCCTGGAAGGCAACGGGCCAGCACGTGAGGGACAGGCTGCAACCTCATGGACATGCACAAAGCCGGTCCCCAGGACACCTGGTGGTCATGTCATGGTGACTATTACCTGCATGCTCTCTTGTGACATTATCATGCTATCCTGTGATAATGTAATGATTCATGTGTGACATCTTGTTTAATATTCATAATAATTCATATGATCTGAATAATACCATTTCCCCTGGGTTGAAGGTTCATAAGGGAGAGTGGCTGCATGCCATCCACTGTGGTAACTCCACTTCCTAGCACAGCCAACACTCAACTGAATCTGTGGACAGATAATTAAAACTCCTACAGAGGATCTGCAGTGTGGCTGTGCATTTCGCCAACCAGGGACCAGAGGCTCAGACAAGCAGGGTAACTTGTCTTCATTCCCTGCACTTGATAAATGACAGCTCCCCAGCCAAAGCAAGTCAGATGGACTTGGCTCCACAGCACCTCCTTGGAGGTGATTGCAAACTGCCAGTGTCCACTAAAATAAGAAAGAGTGGAGGAAAGAAAGCAGCCACCGTGTGTCAGACACCTTATGCTTTTATATCATTTAAACCTAAGAAGGACCTATGAAATACACATTGCCCATGGACTGGAAATGCAGGAAAAGAGACTCCTACACAGTCTGCCCAATCTCTCATGCAGCAGACAGAGGGAGGTGATTCAAGTGACTCTACAACAGGCTCAGCAGCGCCTCCCTGCCATCCTTGGCTTCTCAGTGACACACTCAGGTCAACATCCTGAAAACACAAGGTATTGAGGAAGGAAATAAGAATGCATGGTTTCCCATCCCCTCGAACAAATCCTTTAGGGACAGACTGTACCACAAGCCATGCCTCCCAGATGCCCCATCCCACCCCAAACCCTGACTTGCGCTCTTTCAGTACTTCTTTCTCTGATTTCCACATCCCTTGGGCTGATGCTTCCTACACTTGTGCCTCCACCTCCTCCTGCCCAAGGACAATCACTCACACAGGTTTGCACTAGCTTCTAGATTCTTGGCTCTAGAATCAACAACCAGCAGATGATGAAAATGCCCAGGCCCTTAGCTAACAGGCACCAAAGTGAAAGCACTGAATAAATGAAAAGTTTTCCATCATTATGAAGCCGGGGCACCTCAGGAGGAGCAGCAAAACACGTCTGCATTAACCAGTCACCCTTACCGCCGTTCCCAGTCACTGAACACCTGGTGTCCAGCGGGGCATACATGAGCATGATGCACTTGCTCCCTTTGCAAAGGCATGGAAGGTATCCCTGCTCATGTACACACAGATTGGTCAGGGGTATACAGATTCTGAACCCGGAACCTTTACAGACAGCTCTGGTCACAGCCTGGGCAGCCCACTCTCCAAAGCCAGCTCTGCTTCACCTGCATGCCAGCACTGCTCCTCATTCCACCTGCTCACTCCCACCCTGTCCAGCGCATCTTTTTTTTTTTTTTTTTTTTTTGTCTTTTTTTGAGACAGGGTCTCACTATGCAGTTCAGGCTGGCCTTAAGCTCACTTTGTAGCTCAGGCTGGTCTCGAACTCACAACAATCCTCCTGCCTCCACCTCCCGAGTGCTGGGATTACAGGCATGCGCCACCATGCCCGGCTCTCCAGCGCATCTTATTAAGGGGTGGTGATGCAGTGGTAGGAAAGCATGTACTGTATTTCACAGCTGTGCTAGATGATAGGTTGTGTCAATTTAAGGAGAAGTTTAATTAAGTGACTCAGCAGAGAGACAGGATTCTTAGTTCATAAAAGTCCTAATTCTGTGCAAGAGAAGGGCATGGACACTGTGTGAGTGATACACCTCCAGCTAAGGGTAGCTTGTTTGTAATACAAGGAGGGGTGACAGGCTGGCTAGAGGCCGTGGCTGCTGTCCTTCCCTTTGCTCTTTGCTGTTTCCTGTTGGCATAAAACTGCTGTTCTCTGCCATGTGCCACTCTGCCTGGGAGCCAGCCGAGTGTAGACTGAAGCCTCCACACACTGTAAACTAATTAAACGTTTCCTGCCTTAATTTTGGGTGTTGGGTGTTTTGTCCCAGGAATGAGTAAAACATAACTGAGACAACCTAAGCAGACCTGTGATCAAGTCCCAGAGCCAACAGCAAGGGCCACTTAATCTTCACTTGCTCTGAGCATCTCTAAAAGAAGGATATTAATAACACTAATCTCACAGTGTTGAGAATCAAATCAGATACTATCACATTTCTAATGGAGTCTAACTGCACACCCAATACAAGCCAGCTCCTATTGGTTTTTATCTACTCAAGTAATTATCAACTCTTGAGCCCAAATTCTCTCATGTACCTATTGTGGCTTATCACTAGACATCCCCCCAAGCCTCAAGGCTTGCAGGCAGGACTCTGGGGATGTGAGTCCACATTAGTGGATGAATCCGCTGATAGGTTTCTAGGGAAGTGTGATTTGGGAGGCTCAGCCTGGTTGGAGCTCAGTCACTGGGGCGTGGCCTAGGGGGTGCCGCCTCCTCTCGCTTCATCTTTCTCTGCTTGCGGATGCCATGCCACGGACTATTTCTCTGTTGGGCACCTCTGCCATGCTGCCCTGCTCTGGGGCCCCTCAGTGGGTGGACTAAAGCCTCTGCAAAGCAGGAGCCAACAGTAAGCCTTTCCTCTTTCCTGTTGTGGGTGTTGGGTCTCACATTGCAGCAACAAGGAAGGGACTAAGACAGCATCCTTGAGCCCACTTGTTTTTCTCAGACACTACCATGTTTCCTGGATAGTGGGTTAAACAGGCAAAATTAACAGATCCTGTCCACTGGTAGAGCTGACTGCCTGAGCACCTTCTCCTAAAGGGTTCGCACCTAAGTCCCAGCACATCCCACACGCAGTATACAGCGTATCCTGGTGCTGGAGAGTGGAGCATGAGATGAGTGAGCCAGCCTATGGCAGCAGCCCCTGAGAGAGGCTGCTCACACTTGCATCCATCAGCGGGGGAGTAGCTGCCTGGGGAAGGTGTGAGTCAGAGCCCCAGGGACCATTACAATGAGACTGAACCAGGCACTCTGATTCCTCCCTTGGGAGTCATCCTATCCAGGGCCAGGGCATGACCACTTTTTCATCTTTAATTTCTCCAATTCTGAAAGTTTACAAGATCGATTGCTGAAAGGGCTAATGAGGCAGCCTAGTCCCTTAGCGTCTAGCCACAGCCCATGGGGACTTGCAGAGCACCCCATCTTGCTCAGTCCACCCTCCTGTCCCAAGCTCCTTCTGAGAAAAACAGCATTGCAGCCCAGCAGGAGCAGCTTCCAGCCTCAGAGCCACCAGCACGCTCCAGGAGCCTCAGCAGCTTCCTCCCCACAGCGCACACACTCGCGCCCAGGGGGCAGCTCTGGCGCTCAGCAGGAGCCTTTGATTCTCAGTCTTCACACCAGCAGACCCAGGCCGGACAACTTCAATGACTCATGATCAACACAGCCTCACGATGCCGTCCAAGCTGCACCAGCTTCAACAGCAGGTGCACTGGCTGCAGCTTTCTAGGGGATGTCCCGCGAAACTTCTTAGCAGTTTCCTCCTCTACAGATGGGGACACAGTAGAGTTTTGTGAGCATTTAGTGAAATGACAGACTCAGCGCCTCCCCTGTGCACAGCACACAGTACCTGTCGTTCAGTGCTCGGTACGCATGGACCCCTGGCTTACTAGGTGCTCTGGCCAACCAAGGATAAAAATTAGACTAAGTGGATATGGGCCAAGGCTGTGAAGTGCTCACATTTCATCAGTGGGGCTTCCCCCAGAGTTCACGGGACAGTGTCTCAGTAGCTGTTACATCCCTCCAGGATATGGCAGGAGTTCTTTTCCTCACCTGTCTCTTTTATTCCTGTAGCAAGTTACATCCTGACTACTTCACAATTCCCACTTCATGAGAAATCAGAGGTCACAGGCTGGCTGCTCATTTTCCTACTAATTTCTGAAGACCACACTGGGAAAAGAAACAGATCCGAGAGACCCGCAGCCCCCACAGGAAGTGCAACCCAGTAGCAAAAGTGCTCCCAGGATGCCTTTGGAGGCTGCATGCTGCGAGACACCTCGAGGTCCTCAACGGGATATTCACTTCTCTTGTTCATCGCTGACTGCATATTTTTCTTAATGATGGAAAAACACATTGAACTCTTTCTGCACAACTTGCGCTGGGGAGTTCTGGAAAGCCTGAGAAGGAGGCTTCTGCTCGTCAGCTTGCTGAGAGTGAATTCTGCCTCATAGAACTCCTGACAAATTGCCATTTTTAAAGAGTTTGTTAATTTCCAATGAGCAAATGGCACATCAGATATCTTGTTTATTCAACAGATGCTCCTGAACTAAACAAATGGTTCTTGTTTAACAAACATGGAAACATCTTGTCAGCTTCACCCAGATCCTCCTGCCTAGCTGTGGAGGGAGGGGGCTATGGTTGGTGAGGACGTGTGGGCCACCTCCCTTCCTCTCTGGTAGAGCTCTTGAAAGGACCGCAGGCATTGGGTCCTCTGAAAGAGTTGATGAGAAGCTCAGAGATCCCCAGCAGGGAGGCAGCCTTGGAAAAGGACCTTGGCTCTCTCTCTCTTTTATTCTGAAGACATTGTATACTGCGGCTGCAGATCTACTGGATCCCGAAATCTCCTCAGTCTGAACCCAGCAGCAGAGGAGACACAGAGGCAGTATGTAGCCAGGATGAAGATCTCAGCCTTGGAGCAAGTCTGGGTGGTTCCTGGCCCTGCCAGCTACTGAGGGCGTGGACTTGGACCTATACCTTAAGCCACCTCTCAACCCTAGTTTCACCAGTGAAGATAAAGGTCTAATAATGGCAGTAGGCAAAGATGCGGAAAGCAGTGATGTGTGTTCACACTCTCCTCATTTTATTTCAGAGAATTTTAAATGTGGTGGGACCCAAAAGCGAGCCCCAGGAGCAGAGGGAATGCGCCTTGGAGAGTGCCCAATCCCTGTGTCTCCCATTGTGCAGAAGGCATCAGTGTGGCACATCTGATAATGGGATGCCTTGGCTCCAATCAGAAGTGAAGCCCAAACAGGCAATGGCGCCTTTCCAAGCTTGATATCCTAATTACTTTCAGCCAGGAAGCTAAAGATCTGGCTAAACTGAAGGGAGCAGCGAGGTGGGAAGGGCTGGGAAGGAAGGATAGGAAAGAGGCCAGCTTGTCAGGAGCGCATCAGGACATGCAGAGAGGGGATGGCTGACCTCTGTCGAGTTCAAGTGCATGACAATAAATCCATCTGCCAGGGGGTGGAGCACAGTACAATGTGTTAATTATAGGACGTATGGCATTTCAAAGCCACCCTGATGGAGAGTATTGCAGAGAATTACCTTGAGACAGCATCTATCTTGGTGAAAATTAATTTACTTCACAGTTTAGAAGTTTTGGGAGGGGGTCAAAGAGAAGTGGAGCCTTACTGAGTGTGGCGTGGCCTGTGGCCTCCGAAGGAGCTAGAGAAGAACCCGCAGGCCCTGTTCATTTTCTGATAGAATCTTCACGGCAACACTGGGAGGCAGATAGTGTTACTATCCTTATTATCACCATTAGGCTGATGAGGAGATGGAGAATTAGAAAATCTGCCCACAATATTAAAAGTTTTAACAGAACAGCCAGAGGCCTGTCTCCAAAAATAGCCTTTTCATCATTCTGAAAAAGTGTGAGAGAGGGTTCAGGAAATTTTGAGAGTGAGGTCATATTTTTAGCAGAACTTTAAAAGATAATAAACAGATTGCCTGGAGCCACTGCGCACTATGCACCCCACCGCAAAGGCGGGCGCTGAGGAGGACAGAGAGATGAGCAGTGAGGGGCAGCGAGGTGAGCACAGCAGGATGAGGACCAGCAGACACACGAGTCTGGAAAGGCTCCCAGGAGCCGGGTGGCCTGTCCTTCCACCCCGAGGCGAGATCCTCAGGCTGAATTCCTAAAAAAGTCCAGAGCGGTGGTGTTTACACATCAGAAATGACCAAGGGAGCAGACCTCAAATTTGAGAAAATCTAAAGCAAACTTTAGAGAAGGTCTGTGATGCAGTGGTTTATTTCAGTGACTCAACTTTTTAGGTCTTTCAATGATTAGCAATAGCCAGTGGCAGCCCATGTGCACAGGTCTACCAGAGCAGCTGTGTATCGACTCTGGACATCTGAAAAGGCAGCTAGCTGCAGTTAAGAAGAAAGGAGAGGCTGGGGACACATCAGCTGTCCTTCCTTTGATATAGGAATGAAGAAATGTGAGATAGACAGAAAAGTACTGACTCCTTTGACTGACCTCAGGTTCAAGAGAGAGAAAGAATCTTGACCTCAATCCTCCATTACTGGCCACAAAATTTTTGAGACACTCTTCACGAGTGATCATGCATGACTCATGAGTGTCACTATACTTTTATTAAAATCTCTGAGAGCCCTTATTTGACTTCAATAAAAGCCTTAAACCAAAGCTGACCTCCTTTTACATGACTTCTGGAAAAACAGCAGGGCACAAGCAAGAGATTCCTCACACAGTGGTATAGCTGAGGGCTGGGAGATGGGAAGTTGGGGGGTCCAGGCAAAGAATCAGTGAAGCTGAGGCTAGAGGCCTTGCCCCCAGGGCCGGAGATGAGGCTTCCAGACCAGACCATTTGCAGGGGAAATAAATGTAGTCTGAAGATGGAAGTGCTGGCTGTTAACAGGAGCGAATAGAGACAGCTAAGAACAATACAGATTTCGAGGTCAGGTAGGATGGATGGTGATGATGCCAGCTAAGAGCACCTGAGAAATGACTTAACCAGTCAGGAAAGGGAGACATGGCAGCATTTACCCATTTGAAAATTGGTGACACATTTTGTCCAAGACAGTCTGCACACCAAAGTGGCATGATCGAGCAGTTTCTGTGCACTGTCAGGAAAGGGGCTGTGCGGGGCCATGGAGTGAACACAGCTGAGATTCCGGAGCACGCTGGACAGGTCACAGGAACTGATGTTCAATATAGGGATGATAAATAGATTATTTCATTTGCTGTGAACTGATCCCAGGGTCTCTTGCATGGAAGGCCGCAGGCAAGCACTCTCCCACTAAGATGTGATTTTTGCAAGCAAATGAAAGGATGAGGACAGCACCTTAGATGCATAACTATTTATAGGGTTCTCAAACATGGAGTGGGACCAGGGAAGGAGGCCACAAAAGCATACCTCAAAGGATAAAAGGGAACACCAAAGAGAAGCACGGCAGTCCAGGAAGAACAAGGAGTTGGGGAGGAAGCAGAACACTGGACTGAGGTCCACTGGGCAGAAGCAGGAGGGAAATTGGCAGGGGGTGAGGCTTGCCACAGGAGGTCCCTCCAGACTGCAGCCACCACATGGGAGTGGGACAGAAGGCAGGCGGGGATGGGTTTGAAGGTGGTCTGAAGGTGAAAAAGGACATTTGTATCAATAATTTAATGAAATTCACAATGAAGATAAGCAATTAGGGAAGTCACTTGGAAGGAGAGTTTGTTTTGTGTTATACCTTTCATCTACATGTCTAGCCAAAACCTGATGTGTAATAACAGGTGGGGCATTCTGGGGGTGGCTAGATCTAGGATGTGTGATACTGGGATTAAGGATGTTATGCTGGGATTAAGTAGCTTGATCATGAATTGGACTGCTGACCAGTATAGCATAGGTCTGGGTGAGGATAATGGGGAGGCCCATCCTGGGAAGCAGCACACAATAGGCTGGTGGCCCTGAAGGGACAAAAAGGAGAGGTCAGCTTGCTACTTGCTCCCTTTTACCAGCAACACTAGGAACTCTTTCTCCTATATGATGCACTCAACCCTGAAACCCTGTTATGAACACAGACAAGTATGAACTGAAACCTCTACAAAACCGTTCCTCCTCTAAACTTTGGGTGTTAGGCACTTTATCTCAGAAGCTAAAAAAGGGACTAAGACACTTCCTCTCCTAACTTGAGAACTGAGACTCATGGTGGATGGCTTGATCACAGGACATAGGAAATAGTGACCATCCTCTGGTGACAGCCTGGAGCCCAGGGCACCTGCTCTTCCCACTGTCCCAGAGCTTACAGGTCCTGTGTCTGTTCTGACAGTGCCACAGATTACAACCCACTTGGGAACAACCCTGGAAGCTCCTTGGGTTTAGCCTACTCACCTGTAAGAAAAGAGAGCATGTATCTACAATTGATAAATGTTGAGTCTCTTTGTGCTTTCACAAAATCAGAGATGGAAAGCTGGAGAAAAGCAGTTTTGCCCAAAATCATCCAGGAGGGTGCTTAGTTTCTGCCTAGCCAGGGTGCTCTACAGTGTGAAGAAAAAGTGGATGTTTCTTTAGTTACAAACCGTGGGGAGGGGGCTGGGGAGAAAGCTCAGTGGAATAAGTGTGTGGCTGGCAAGCATAAGGTCCTGAATTTGATCCCTAGTACCGCAAAAAAAAAAAAAAAAAACAAAACCCTAGAAGTTTTGTCGCCACTCAAAATTACTGATAAGATGTTATCAAGTAGAAACATGAGACATAAAACAGTCGTGCAGCAGGACTGTAACACGCTGACTCAGCAGTCCACACCTGCCGCACACCTTGCACACAGCCCTGCACTTCCCATGCTGTGCAGTGCCGCACTCCCTGCTCACGCACAGAAGGCTGTCCTCCTGTTGTTCTTCTCTCCACAGAGACGTCCCCAGGCCTACAGGAGACCTTTTCCTCCCAATTAGATTACTGAAGGCAAGGACTTAGAAATAGCACCCTTTTGGATGTGGCTCTGCATTTATCACTTTCTGCTAAGGACATGATAGAAGTGTTTTTCTGGTTCTTGAGTTTTTTCCATAATTTAAGCTCTGTTCTCTTTAAAAAACTATTCTCAGATTTCTTCACTATGTACCGTCATCTTGCATTGGCTTAAACCACTGACTTCTCAATGCCATGCTTTTAATTCTGCAACTTGGAAATTAAAAAAAAAAAAAAAACTCACAAGGTTATTGCAATTCAAGAAGGAACAAAGCCCAAGAAAGCTCTGAGCACAGCACCCAGCATGCAGCAACCACTCAGTAAGTGTGCATCAGGTCTAAGGACTTAGAGCAATGGATGTGCTACAGACTCAGCTCTCCCAGGGCGCTGGGAGAAAGCATGGAAGAGAACACGCATGTGCACCTCAGGGCCCCCTGCTCAACCTGCCCTCCCTGTCCTCTCACTAACAGCAAGGCTGGCCAGCATGGCGCGAAGTATCCAGTGTGCCCATGACATCTCCCACCACAAAGCTCTTCTTAAGAGTCAGCGGGACAGAGACCACAACCAAGATGCCAAGCCATAGCCAAGAGATGTGTCACTGTCACGGGTCCATCCAGAAGGGAGCTAGAGCCTGTGAGTTCAGCCAGGCTTGTGTATGTTTGGTTGGCAGGAGCCTCACAAGGTGAGGGATGGGCTCTCCTTGTGGGGTGTTTCTACAGATATCAGTGAAACACAGACCTCCATTGAAGAATGGAACATTATGCATTTACAATAAATGCAGTAGTTAGGACTTACTGAAGGAAAGACAAGGTGCTCATGTTCTGCACAGAACATTCTGCAAAGCTGACTGCCTGGTAGATCAAAGAGGCCTCCCAGAGAAGTGCAAGTGGCGTGTGCTAAAAAGAAATCAAGCTGTGCAGTGGAAATTTGCCTTACCCAGTGATTCCCTTCCCTAAACTGTTAGCTAAAATAAAGCTTTCCTCCTTTAACTTGTGGCATCAGGTATTTCATCTCAGAAAAGTAACTAAGACACTCTTTTAAAGTTTTTAAGTTGATAGATACAATTGTACATATTTATTGTATTTAATGTGATGCTTTGAAATGCACATGTATGTTGTAGGATAGCTCTTGTGTCTTTCTTTTTCAAGGTGGAGAAGCAATTATATTTTAAGTGGAAGGGAATCATGAATTTGAAGACACTGAACCAAGAGAGACTAACTGCTAAAACATGACCCTAAAAGTTGGGAAGACATGAAATTACAGGTTCATCTGGATAATTAAGTTCATAAGAAAGCCCAGCTCTTCTTCCAACCAGCAGAGAAAGAAGGGCAGAGAATTTAGGGAGGTGAGAAAAAGGAAGTTCTGGTGCATTTGAAGGTGGTGGTCCCAGGTTTGGTGAGGTGGAGTCTGATGCTTGCTGCAGTGAGGGACAGGGGAGTTGAGGGCTCCATTGCATGTAGGAGGAGCCCATGTAAGAGATGAGAGGGCAGGCAAGTGGGGAAGTTCCGGATGGCAACGGGAAGGCCACTTGGCTGATCAAGCAAGTGCAGAGGGAGGCTGGTGTGGTGGGTGCAGGGCTCTGGGTTAGGATCCTTTCTTCCAGAATGCTATGGCATACAGTCAGCAGCCAACAAATGTAGAAATATTAGCAAACACAATCAGGCTTCTCTGGGCATAATCATCTCAGCATAATGCAGCAAACCTAAAGCTCCACAGCAGCTCTGCTCCCAGCAAGGGAAAACTAGCCTTTTATGGCCCAAGACACTATGGCCCAGCCCAACCCTGAAACCCCACAGCTTAGCCAGCTGCCAAGAGCACCCCAGAGCCTCACTCCTTTCCAGCTCCCCCAGTCCACTATCTTCTAACAAGACATGGGGCTGGAACACATCTCTTGAAGGCTGAGGACAGAGGCCAACAGATGGATGCTGACAAGGAAAGACTACAGCAGGGAGGGAGGAGAGAGGTGGTGCCTCAGGGGAAGGCAGGTCCTGGGTGGGTCATGCTCCCAAAATGTCAGCCCTAGATTGTTCTACCAGATGATGCTGTGAATGAAAATTAATTTTTAAAAATCTTTCTGATTATTAGCTTTTTGTAAAGCGCCGTGTTTACCAGAGGGCCATGCATAGCAGCAGTTAAACAGAGACTCCAATTCATTGTGTTTCCAGGATCTTGGGAAACAGAAATCCTTTAAGTACCTTTCCTCTGCTTCACTGGAGCAATCTTTCAAAGTTTAAATTGTTTAGATTTCAGGCTCCCGAGTTCCTAAATTCCACTTATAAATTAAAGTAGCTTTTGCGCCATTTCATGGGAGTGAAATGGATTAGGAAAGAACAAACATCAAATATATCTATTTGGTCATTTGAGTTTATTGGATTTCTCTTCCTTTTCTCTGGGTCCTTTTCTTTTTAGAGATAGATGCTCCCTCTAAGTGAGAGCTTTCCAGCTTTGGCTGAGATCTGGGTCTCTGTCAGAGAGCAGACATGTGGTTGTCTTCTAAGAATTGCCAACAGCAGATTCTGAGAGCAGCGTGACTTCTGTGTTCCAGAACCGGGCTAATAAGGATTTCTTTTTAGCAAAACATATCACATTCTAGAATACCTGTCATTGATAATCACTCAGTTCCAGGCCCAAAAACTCCTATTTGACATTTTAGAAAAGCAATCTAAAGTTTCTACCTTATCTGGCTGGAATCAAAGGCTCACAGTACTGACAGGATTCTTGGAACTGGTCTTGTAACACTTGATTTTAAACTACCTGGAAAAACTAATTCTCCCAAGTTATGGTAGTGTTACTGCAGAATGCAGACTTGCTATAAAAATTTATGAACACTATAACACTCTATGCAGCTATTCATCCTGGACTGGTGTTTAGCAGTCAACATCTGAGTAGGCTCAAGGTTCATGCTCACTTCTTACGCTTCTGATGAGGAAGCTGGGGCCACAGGGAGGTGGCCACAGAGGGCAAGCACACAGTTTCCTAGTAGGACAGTTATACATGTCCCAGGAGGGCCCTGCAGCCACTGTGCTGACTGCCCTCCTCCTGCTGCAGGAACTAAGCATAGAGAGAACCCAGGATGGAACTCTGAGCTTCCCTGTGAAATACAGCTACCTCTGATGGGGTTACCTTCACCATTATGCAAGCAGTGGAGGGCAAGCATTTCAGGCCACCAAACTGTCCTGGGTCCTTTGATTCTACATTCCACATGGTAGATGCTAATGATTTTAAACTGCTCTAACCACAGTCAGTAAGTGTGTCTTTCCTTGTCTGATGGTGATGGCTATTTGAATGCCATCTCTCTTCCCTGATGCCCTGTGCAAGCAAGGAAGGCAGAACCTACCGACTTTGCCCATCATCATGACCTGGTGCCTAGTGCAGTGCCTAGTTTGCAGTGGACTCTCAATATGTGTTTTATCAAAGATGGAGAGGCCAAATTCTGGGTCTGTTTTCAGATACTACAGAAAGCGAGAGGCAAGTTCCAATCTGCTGCAGTTCTGGGGCTCGATCCAGCACCAATGGCAGAACTGCAAAATTTCTCAGGGAAACTCAGAAATTCCATCCTGGTGACTGTCTAGGTTTACTCCCTGCAATTCTCCAACAATCCAGAGGCTAGAACAGTCCCCCCTCCCGTTTTTTCCTGCTTCCCTTTCTTCCTTCATTTCCTCCAGCAAGTATTTATCTATCAAACACTGTGTGAGGCAATGTACTCAAAGAGAATCTGGCAGGATTTGCGTCCAGAGAAAGCTCATAATGTAGTAGGGAGAGAGAAAAGTACATTGAGTAGTTAATAAGAGAAGCTAGTGCAGTTACCCATGATGCTCCAGGAGGTCACCTGCCTTTTAAGTCTCTCCTACATAGATACATCTGCTCTAGCCATGTTACCCAGCAAGCAGCAGAAAGCTCATACTCCGGGATGCCTCCACATGGAATCCTCACTGCCTTTAAACCTTCCAAGCCTTTACTTCCAGCTGCTAAAGACCTTAAACACCCTTCCATTCCTCCCTCTCTCCTTCCCTCCTTCTCTCCCTCTCTCCTTCCCGCCCTCCTATCCTCCCTCCCTCCCTTTGTTTCCTTCTTGCTTAATGAGACATCATTTTGCCAGCCCCAGATCCACTAAGAAACCACACTGGCCTTGGTGTCCCTTGGAATAAATCACTGGTATTTTACAGGTGGATACTGGGGCACCTGTCACATGGCAACTGGCTGTCCTAGCTGGGTTATAAGAACACAAAGACAGGATGGCTGTGGCCTGCACAGGCCCTGTGTACTTTCAGGGTTCCCCATGTACAGCTAGGAGTGCTCTTGTGGAAACACTTTTCTAGGTCAGAGAAATCTCTCAGTCAGTTTCCAGACTCTAACCCCATGGAGAACAGGCAGAAGCAAGTTCAGGTCAACAGGTGCACACAGACGGAACTGGAAAGCATTGTGCTGCATTCCAGTAGTGGTTGCATTTGAGATTATAAACAAGAGCTTTTGAAAATTCAAGTCTGCCTTTTATTAAATGCGCACAGTGAAGGTGTGTGTGAGGATCAGGAAAAATGCGTGATTACTAGCAACAGCAGCATAACGCTTCCATGAGCCACGCAGCCTGCACGGTGATTCTGGATAAATCACTTTACCTCTCTCAGCCTTGGTTTGTGTACCTGGGAAAGGAAGGTTCAGGACCCTGCTTTCTCATGACTCCCTTCTTACCCTGACCACCCAGTGCCTCTTAGGAACCAACCCGTCTCTGGGGTTCCCAAGGTCAACGGCTGATCCAGCAGTGCTGATTTCCTGCAAGCTGGAAGAAAAGGTCCTCACTCATTAACTAGCCTCATAAATCTTCCAGAGTCCATAGGATGTTTAATATGGAATCGCTTAATTTAATGGTCATTTTGACATAAGGAATTGTTTTCTTAAAGCTAAAACTGGCTGTAAAACCTCAAGTGACATTTTATGGCTGACATATAATAAAATCATTCAGCAATTAGTGCTTAACGACATACAGCACCAAGTGTTTCCATGGCCACCTCCTCCAGCTGTGGTCTCTGTCTGGGATAACTCATTTTCCAGATCAGCAAGTGCACCTACAGGGACAAGCCTCTCCCCAGGGCCAGGTCAGATTTGTGAGCCCAAGAACCATCATTTGAATCAAAAAGTGTCTGCTGCAGCCTGGCGTGGTGGTGGAGCTACGAGACCATGCTTGGCTGCACTCGGTCCACGGCACAGAAGAGAGTCGGAGTGGGAGCTTCTGCAGCCAGACCACCTGCGGTGCCTTCAGGACAAAAAGACCCAGTGTTTTGACTTAGCAGGTTTTGCTCTTTTAGCAACAGGGATGGCTCTTGCTGGGGAAAGCCGCAAACCTTGTGAGGTGGGCAGACTACACCTTCCTGCCTGCTACCCACCTGTCCTTGGTTGAGTTTTCTGCCCAAAGTTCTCTCACCTCTGAAATAACTAGTGCCTTCACACTGAGAAGACCCTAGCAGGGCACCCTGTGCAGGCCTCCCCTGCCACAGACACCAGCTACTAACTCAACAGCATGGGCTTTGAACTCAAAAGCATCCATCAAACTATGTTCTAGTTCCCAACTCAGTCATACTACAGAGATTTCCAATCTGTCCTTACCATAGCCCTATGAAATGGATTTCTGTTCTTCATCCTGTGTTTGTTTGTTTTTATTTTATGGAACTGGGGATTGAACTCAGGCCCTTGCTCTTGCCAGGGAAGTGCTTATTCTACTGAACCATCTCCCCAGCACCTCTTCAGCCTGTTTTATCAACAAAGAAACTGAGGTTCTGGTGCCTAAGCTCACAGGGCTGGGAAGCCATCCAGAGATGACGCAACCTAGGCAATTTGTGCCATCGTTCCACCTGTGTATCTGAGAAAACACTAAAATGATGCATGCCACAGAGCTACTGCATATTTGATGAAACAAGAAGCCCATGCATCAGCACCATCCACCTTGTTCCAGACATTCATTCCTTGGTGTTGAGGTTCTGGTGGCTGAAGAAGCTCTGAGAATCTCCTACAGGTGCAGACATCTACCCTACTAATGGCACACTTTTACCTATGGGGACCCCACAATCTGGAGGTATAAAGACCGAGTCCCTAGCCCAAGGAGAAACCTTACGGGAGCTCTGCATGGCCATCCAAGCTACAAAATTCTGCGATCAGCTGCTGCAATTTCACAGCAGCCCCACTCCCTGCATCCAGTGCTGACCTCTTCACCCTTCAGAGTGCTGCTGCTCCTGGTAGAGCTCAGAGTACCTGCTGCTCATGGCTCTCTACCCCAAGGTCTACGTCCAGGGAAACTCCAATTACTACACTCCCTCCAGCCCTCAAACAAAGAGCTCTGAAACACCTCGGGGAATTTCTTCATTGGCGTTTTACCCCCGGTGGATTGGGGAAGCTACAATTCAATCCAGAAACCTCTTTCCAAGAAATGTGTAAATATCATGTTGAATTTGAACCCTTATTTAAAAATCTGCCTGTGGTCACCAAATGTGTTGGTTTATTTTCCAGTAGAACTTGAGTTTCTAGGTATTATCCATTCAAGGAAATCTCTGACAAAACTGAACAATAAAAGGGATACAAATGAAGGACCATTTTGTATCTGCATATACAAAATAGTTAGGATGGATATACAGCTACTTTGTCTTAATTGAATGAGAAGAAATATTTGTACTAATAGTGTTTGGACAGGATATGATGTCTGCATCTTGTACTATGAATAACCACTACGAAGACAACAATATGCAATGTATTAATTATTGAAACTGTCCTACTAACCTGTTTTGAAACTGCCTCATTGCTATTTGTTTCTCAGTAAAATTAATTTAAAAATCTGGATTTGGAAAAGAATTTTCATCTGCTTTCTACTCCTTTAAGATATTCTTGGGAGAAAGGGAGAGAGCTCAATGGCATGAGCCCCTGCCTGGCAAGCACAAGGTACTCAGTTTGACCTTTGGTACAAAAAAAAAAAAAAAAAAAAGAGGCTGGGCGTGGTGGCGCATGCCTGTAATCCCAGCACTCGGGAGGCTGAGGCAGGAGGATTGTTGTGAGTTCGAGACCAGCCTGAGCTACAAAGTGAGCTTAAGGCCAGCCTGAACTGCAGTGAGACCCTGTCTCAAAAAGACAAAAAAAAAAAAAAAAAAGATAACCTTTTAACTTTCTAACTGGAACACACATATACTTGAATTTGCTGGAATTCCATCTATTCTTTCCAAATCCCACTACCCCTAATGGTAGGGGCCACCTGGATTACACACATCTGAATTGGCCACCTGGATTACACGCATCTTTGCATCCATCGCTCTTCAGTCTGGGGCAAGAATGATTTCTCTACAGACCAGTCTGGAGCGTGCTCCATGCCTGGACAGAGCCTGGCAAAGACTGGTGGCACCAATGGCAGAATCTTCAACTTGGCACCTGAAGCTCCATGATCGTCATTTTAATCTTGCCCAGATTTCCTGACCTCTCCCTCCCCACAAGTACAGACACTGAGCTTCCCAAGAGACTGACTCACTATTGGCCTCCTAAATGCACTTTATGCTAAGTGTGTCTATTTTTGGAGCTTTCTTTCTTCTCCTTCCTCTGCCATCAATCTCACTGGAATGCACACACACACACACACACACACACCCCACACAATCACTGGCTGTTCAAACTGAAACCATTTCTCATGCTCCCTCTCAAAGGCCGCTGCTTGCTGGAGGCTGCCCTACTGCCAACTCCCCTGACTGCCTGCACAGGCTGCAGTTATCTCCTGGAACACAACAATTGTCCTTTGTCTCAGGTATTTGTCTCAACTTCTACTTGTCTTACTGTATACCTTAGTTTTACCGCACAGTAAACCACTCCATGATTCAACGCCTTAAAATCATATTACTTATTCTGCTGTCACCTGCAAGCACTGGGTGAGTACTACTTTGTTGCGGTTGACAGCTTCATGCGATGATTCCAGCACACTGTGGGCAAAGCAGGTCACAAGCATAAGCCCCAAATCAAAGGCTTTGGAAAGTGCTCACTGCAAGCAGTGGTAGGACATCGAGGAACTAAATGGCACGACAAAAATCTGGATGCTGTAATCTACTACGGCTGACATCTGGACGTTGCATCAAAGCCTCATGCAGCTACAGAGGGCCTTGCAGTGGTGGCTAGATCTACAATGTGGGCTAAGTAGATGACACTGGAGTCAAGAGTGCATGTAATTAGTAAATTAGTCCATGGATTAGTTTGTTATAGGTCTGGGTGTGTATGATGGAAAAGCCTCAGCCTCCAGGGTGTGCCACCTGCCCTAAGGGCCTGCAGCCAGGACAGAATGTGAGGGACACAAAGGGAGTTGCTGCTTGCCACTTGACGCTTGCTTCTTTCTGCTTCTGTTGCTTTCTGCCATCCATGAGCTGTTGCTCCCCTGTGATGACCCTCTGCCATGCCACTTGTCCAGGTGCTTGCCAACTGTGAACTAAAGCCTCTACAAACAGCAAGGCAAATAAACTGTTCCTTCTCTAACACTGGGTGCTGGGTGTCTTGAATCAGGAACAAGAGAAAAGTAGTCAAGGCAGAGTCCATTACTTTAGGGAGAGCTGAGGACTAGAGCAACAGCCCTTTGCATCCAGCGCCCTTCACCAGTATGTGCTGTTCTCAGACTGGGGCCTCAATGCTGACTCTTAGCTGGTGTACCAGGAGCTCCATCTGCATAGATGCATAGAAAAAATCTGTGACCTTTTTCATGGTACTAAATTCACAAAACTGCACACATTCCAAGCATTTCAAAAGTCCTTTGTAGTTTTCAAAGCAAGCTGAAATTATATTATGTCATTCAGCTGGATGGTGCACACTTTAAAAAGATGCTTCAGGGCTATGGAGATAGCTCAGCAGTCTAGGCGCCTGCCTAGGCAAGCACAAGGACTACTTTGTATCCCAGGCACCACATGCTGTGCTGGCTCTGCCCCCCAGGGCTCGCTGAGCTGGTCACAAAGACAGGCATGGTGGTGCATGCCTATAATCCCAGCACTGGGGAGGCTAAAAAGGAGGATCACCACAAGTCTGAGCTTCATAGTAAGACCTTGTACCAAATACATATTTTCCTTAAATCTCAAAAAAAAAAAAAATTGTAAAAAATTCCTGATAATTTGAGCAACAAATTTGATGACAGCAATACGTAATATAACAACCATTGTTAATTTTCTATTCTTGTTTTGAAATTTTGTACCATTTGTATTGTGTGTTGCTTTGATTTTGCCTTTTTTTTTTTCTTTTTTCATTGATTTCCCATTAGTTTCATTTTTATTTTAGAAGGAGGGAGAAACAGATAAATAGATCAGTGGAACCCAAATTCAGAACAGGTTATTAGGACAGTTAAAAAGGTGTTTTTTTTTCTTTAAAAATAACAAGAAAAAAATAATATACCTGAAGAAGGATTTGTCTCCAACGGTTGGAAGCAGTTTTCCAAGGAGAGGAATTGGGGCAAAATCAATCCAGTTTGTAGTACTAGAAGGGCACTAACCCACTAAATTACTTTTTGGTTTTCAGAATGAGCTCCCAGCACCCTCCTTTGGTATTCATATCTAATGCACTAAGGGGTTGAGTGGTAGCTTATTAAAGTCCAAGGCCAAAAATGAATATCAGATACTTCTGGATAGTACTTCTGGGTATTTCAGGTCAAGGGCCATAACCTGTGAGCAAACTTCTTTTGATTGAGCGGGGGCTGGAAGAGACTTCCTCCGTTACCCTCACTTGACACTGCGTGGCTGCCAGCATGCAGACTCCCAAGATGAGGCTGCTGCTCCATACTTCGGACGCTTTGGATCAGCGCTCTGGATTTTACAGATGAGGATGCAGAAGGCCAGTGAAGCCTTGTGAATATCCCAATGCTGTGTTCCTATTCCAGAAAGAAAATTGGCAGCAAGAAGCCCTGACTTTTAATCAAATGCCCACTCTCTTCACTTCTGAGGCCATTAATATTCTCCTCCTAACTTGTTGAATGCCACCCAGCTTTGGGACAAAAATGAACATATCTCATAGTACAGGTTTCAAAAGAACAGAAAAGAATATGAATATTCTCTAATCATGTAATTCACATTTAGAATAACCTCTTCAACATGTGGAATACATTCACAAGCACCAAATTCTTCTTTTCTGTAGTTGGCCCTCTATATCCAGGGGTTTGGCAGATTGAAATTATTTTTAAAAAGTTTCGGTGCTGAACATACATACATTTTTATATTCCATAAACAACATAACTTAGCATCTATTGATATCAATTTAAATTGTTTTAGGTATTCTAAGTAACCTAAAGATGATTTAAATGACACATGAAGATGTTCCTTTAGGTGAGCACTATTTGTGGAAACGACCTGAACACCTTGGATATGTGTCATTTTCCCATGAACTGCAGATCGAGGGACAATCATGTTTGGCTGTCACTTCTTTCATGACTTCTGCTAAGCAGAAGTAAATCATGCTAAGACATGCAGCAAGCAGGAGTTCTGAGCTCCCACTCCCAGGCTCCCCTGAGACGTGCCTGGCCATCTCACCTCAAGACCTCCCGTGCTCTGCTCTCGCCCTTGGCCAGGACAAGCACTGCACACTGTACTGCCTTTCATAGATCAGACCAGATGCAGGGTCTGACCTTTCAGTGCTTCCTCCCCTCTGCAACCATCTGAAATGCTGAATGGGCAGAGCAGGGATTCCCCCAGGGGTTGTCTCTTGTCTCTGCCTCCTTTGTGCACAGTTTAGCCCAAATGACTTGACAGTTCTCTGCAGCACTGTAAGGGGAAAAGGTTGGAGGATGTCTAATCTTGACAGTAGTTGGCCAGCAGGGAGCTGTGAGGGGGTGAGCAAATCCTTCAGCCTTCACCCAGGCTATCTTTTCAAACAGCAGCTATGGAGGAGATGCCTAGTGGAAAGAGTGTGCCCTCATTTTGGGAGAAGCAGCACAGATTCACTACAACTGCAGTTTTGTCCCTGACCGTATTTGTAGTCGAGGGCATCAAGGTGGTGGAACCTGCTCACACTAGACTAGGAATGAACAGAAGCACATAGGTGATGAAAGCATGTGTTGGCTTGGCTACTCATGAACAATGTAACTTCCTGAAAGGGTCTTGCTTTTCTGAAACTTTGAGAACAGAACAAAGGAGCATGACTATACAATCTCAGAGCCATCTGCCATCACATAAATAAGAAGATCCTTTTCTTTATGGAACCGAGGATTGAACTCAAGCCCTTGTGCTTGCCAGAGAAGCACTTATTCCACTGAGCCATCTCCCGGGCCCCGGTCTGTTGTTTTGAAACTCCTTGGTCACATGTAGCTCTGTGGATTATCCGTGAACCTGCAGAAATTATGTTCATGGTAGTATGGAAAGCTTTCTTCTCACAGGAACCCACTGGCAGAAGTGTCCCCACTATTACAATGGGCTAGGTTGCATTCAAAGCTCTGAAGTGCTCAAGAATTGTGGGATGAGACTGTTCAGAGGATGTAGGCACTGAGGAGAGGTACCATCAAACCAGCATGTAGCTTGTATCAACAAAAACACAAGTCAAGATCAATGAACTTCTAAACATTTTAATTTCCTTCTTTAACAAAAGGCTTTCTCTCTGAAAGAAACCCACAACACTGATAAAACAAATTAAGAGTGTGACTAGTTTAACCATGGGGCAAAATGGGAGGCAAGGCCTACTCGACCCCCACAGCTTCTGTGCCTCTCATGGGTGCCAGAGACAATTTCTCAGGCCCCTCACAAAGCTGCCAAGAGCGCCATTGGGGAAGTCACCGGAGCATATAATCCCTTAGTCCTCCCACTCCAACTGCCACATCATTCTTGAATGTAAAGAAGAGTACCACTCAGTAGAATGTTCTATTACCACCAAAAGAATCGCAATGAACACTAGGCACACATGCAGACAATTGTTTAGATTTAAAATAAGCTTTAAAAAGGGAGTTTACAACCAAAGCCCAGACCCAGCACGTGTGTGAGAATTTCCACCTGCTCACCTAGACCCCAGATCCCTTTTCCAGCAAGAACCCAGGCCCAGTGTGTATGTGAGACCTTTGTGCTCACTGGATCCATTTCCAATCAAAGACCAGGCCCACCATGCTGCAGGAGGAAGAAGCTGAGCACAGCAGCTAAATCCAAGCCAGGCACATTTGGACAAGTTCAAACTTGGTGGATCCAGACCCAGTAAACTGAGACACTGTACTAGATCCTGATCTATAAGAGCATCCTCTCTCTCTCTCTTGATCAAAAGAGGGGATAACAGCTAACCAGGGTGAATTAGTCTGCCTAGAAGACCCCATGGACATCAAGAAGAGGTGATCAGACATAACTCAGGATAACTACTTTAAATACAAATTCCAAATTTAATATCTGCTTAGCTACACAGACATAATGTTTGCTCTTATGGTATAAAAATACAGGCACATTAGTTTAAAAAGTTTGTCAACTGCTAAATATCACTACTCATTATTAGCGCTCCTAATTATAGTTCCATAAATACAAAGCTGTGGCTGTCTTAACCATATAATCTCTCTTGGGTAAGAATATTGGTAGGTGCTAAGATAATAAGTTCACCAAAGCTCTACACCAAAGGCCAGAGAACAGTGCTATACAAAATGACAAAGAGAAGAAGCAAAACGCATTCTCAGGGCAAGAGCCCACCAAAAACAAATGCAGGAGACACTAGCATAGATGAAATTGGAAATCACACTCCTGAAATCTCTGAAATAACAGTGTCAGAAGAGAAGAAACAAATGAAAACATGCACAGAGGAGATCAGATCAGAAATAATCTCTGAAGTAAAAAAAGAAATGATAACTATAATGAAAGAATCACTAAGTTCTTCTAAAGAAGACACTGATAAAAAATAAAGGAGAATAGAAAAATGATAAAATCCTACAATGAGCAATATAGGAAAGAAATAGAATGCATAAAGCAGATTCAAACAGATACATAGGAAATTTAAAGTTCAATTACAAGCTGGAAAAGCCTTTGAATGAAGGTGAAGATAGAGTTTCAGACCTTGAAGACACCATTGCAGCTAGTGAAAAAGCAAGAAAAGATCTCTTAAAAACAACTAGAATACACAAAAAAGTAATTCAACATCTGCAAGATGGTGCAAAGATGAATAATGTGAGACTAGTAGGCATCAATGAGAAAGGAGTCACTAGAAATTATGTAAAAAGAATGTGGGAAGAAGTAACAGCAGAAAACTTCCAAAATATGGGGAAACTGTCTGACATTCAGGTAACAAAACTCCAAATAACATCAATCCAGTTAAAAACACACCTTTTTATATCATAATCAAGATCCCAGATACCCAGTACAAGCACAATATGTTAAACGCAGTGACTGAAAATAAACAGCTCACATTTAAAGGAAAACCCATCATAATAATGGCATATTTCTCTTCACATATCATAAAGTCAAGAAGAGCATGGAGCAGATTACCAGTCTTCCAAGAATATGAATTCCAGCCCAGACTGCTATACCCTGCAAAACTCTTTCAAGTTTGATGGAGAAATGAAACACGACCATGATAAAGAAAGACTAAAGAATTTCATAATAACAAAGCCAACTCTCTACAGACTACTAAAAGATATTCTAGAGAGGAACCAAAATGACCAAAACTCCATGAATAAGAATGAAAATAAACCATGAAATAGGGCAAACACAAGACAAAAATGAGTAGGCAACTGCAGGTAAATAACATGTCAATCGTAAGTCAATGCATCTCAATTATAACCACCCATGTAAATGGACTCCATTTACCAATTAAAACAAATAAACTGGGAGTGTGGATTAGAAAGCAAAATCCAACAATATTCTGTATGCAAGAAACACACAACCCATAAAGAAATCCACAGGCTGAAAGCCAAAGGATAGAAAACAATACTACGTGGCCCAGCACCTCAGAAAACATCATGGGTAGCAATTCTGTTCTCAGACAGTCTGAACTTCAAACCAAGGATAATCAAACAAAATAAAGAAGGCCACTACATAATAGCTGGGGAAAAATTCAAGAGGAAGAGGTAACACTCATAAATATGCATGCATCAAACACGGGAGCATCTAATTATGTGATACAAATCTCAATTGAGAAGAAAAATCTAATGTCCAATACCACAATCTCCACAGAAAACTGTTACACTCCTTATCCCCAAAAGATAGGCCAAGAGGACAAAAATTTAGCAAAGAAGTAACAGAACTGAAAAAGCACATGGAACAAATGGACTTAGTAGGCCCATACAGAGTGTACCACCCAACTACAACTGAGTACACATTATTTTCAGCTGTGCATGGGACATTTTATGAAATAGAGCACATTCTAGTCCATAAGTCATGCTTATGTATATGCAAGAAAACAAAAATTATCCCATACATATTATCTGACCACAGTGCATTAAAAGTAGAAATGACAAAATAAATGATAAAAACCCCATAAGTACATTAAAATTAAACAACACCCTTCTCAGCAACCAATGGGTTATAGATGAAATAAAACAAGAAATTAAACAATATCTACAATTCAAAGAAAATTCAAGCATAATTTAACGGGATTTATGGAATGCAATGAAAGCAGTTCTTAGAATGAAATTTATAGCTGTGAACTCACACATTAGGAAAACAGAACTTGAAAGAAGAAATACCCTAATGCTGCACCTCAAACGTCTAGGAAAAGAAGAGCCAATCAAATGAAAAGCCCAAAGATGGGAGGAAATTATAAAGATGAGAGTAGAAATTAACACAAGAAAGAAAACAATACAAAGAATTAATGAATCAAAAAGCTGGTTCTTTGAAGGATGAAATAAAATTGACAAGCTTCTAGCAAACTTTATCAAAAAGAGAAAAGAAAAAAATTAAAATATAAACAATAAGGAATGACAAGGGTGAAATCATCACAAACCATGTGGAAATTCAGAAAATCATTAGTAGCTATTTTGAGAATCTTTACTCTCAAAGAATTGAAGATATAGATGAAATGGACAGATTCCTAGAAAGGTACAAATTACCAAAACTGAATCAAGAAGATATAAGAACTCTCAATAGCCCAATAGCACTCAATGAAATTCAAAATGTAATAAAAACCTATAAGCAAAAATAAAAAAAAAAAGAAGTCCAGGTCCTCATAGATTCACAGCTCAATTCTACAAAAATCTTAAAGAAGAAAAATCCCAATACTCCTCAAAATCTTCAGTGAAACTGAAAAGGAAACAGTACTCCCAAAATCATTCCTGAAGGCAACTATTATACTGATACCAAAACAAGAGAAAGATGCAACTATTAAAGAGAACTACAGGCCAGTCTCCTTCATGAACATAGACACAAAAATCTTCAGTTAAATCCTAGCAAACAGAATACAGCAAATCATCAAGAAGAATGAACACCATGACCAGGTAGGATTCATGCCAGGGGTACAAGGATGGTTAATATATGCAAATACATATATACATATATGTATATATGTATTTGCATATATTATATATATATATATGTAATACACTGTATCAGTAAAGACAAATCCAAATTCCACATGATCATCTTCCTCACTTGATGCAGAAAAGGCTTTTAACAAAGTCCAACAAGCATTCATGTTCAAAATATTACAGAAAATTGGAACAAATGGACTCTTCCTTAATCTGATAAAAGCCCAATGACAATTAAACTGCTAACACCCATTTAATTTTAAATGGGGGAAAAACTGAATTTTTTACTCTCAGATCAGGTATAAGACAAGGATGTCCCCTGTCACCACTCCTACTCAATATAGTACTAGAATCATTAGCTAGAGTCATTAGACAAGAGAGAGAAATAAAAGGAATAAGAATAGTGAAAGAAGTTAAACTATCATTATTTGCAGATGACATGATCTACTTGTGAGATCCAAAAACTTCACCAAGAAGCTATTAGAATTAATATACAAATTGAACATAGCAGGATACAAAGTCAATACCAAAAGTCAATAGCATTCCACTACACAGATAACAAACACACTGAGAAAGTGTGTTTGTTAGAGAAACAATAACTTTTACAATAGCACATCAGGAAGTAAACACTTAGGGACTAACAAAACTAAAGAAGTAAAAAAATTATTCAATGAAAATCACAGTACTCTGAAAAAAGAGATAAAAGAGGAATTCAGAAAATGGAAAGATATCCCCTGCTCCTGGATAGGAAGAACAAAAATTGTGAAGATTCCCATACTCCCAAAATTGTTACACAGATTTAATGCATTCCTTATCAAAATACCATCAACATATCTTAAAGACCTAGATAAATCATTACTAAACTTTATTTGGAAGCAGAAAAAACATAGAATACCAAAGGCAACCCTGGGCAACAAAGGCAGGGCAGGAGGCATTATAATTCCTGACCTGAAATTATACTACAAAGCTACAGTGATATAATCAGCATGGTATTGGCAAAAAAATAGACCTGAAGATCAATGGAATAGAAGATGAAGATGCAACTACAAACACACTCAGCCAATTGATCGACAAAGGGGCCAAACATGCTTCCTGGAAGAAAGATAACCTCTTTAACAAATGATGATGGAAAAACTGGTTCTCTACATGCTGAAAACTAAAACTTGACTCAGATTTTTCACCATGCACTAAATTAAAATTTAAATGGATTAATGATATAAACATTAAAATAGAAATACTAAATCTCCTGGAATAGATAGCAGAAGGAAATCTTGAATACATAGGGTTAGGCAAACCATTCATAAACAAAAACTACACTGCATGGAAAATACTTGAAAGAATTAACAACTGGGACTTCCTCTTATTGAGAAGTTTTTGCATGTCAAAAGAAATTACCAACAAATTGAAAAGAATCCCACAAATTTGGAAAAAAATCTTAACTCATAAATACTGAGACAATGGTTTCCTATCTAGAATTTATAAAGACCTAGAAAAATATTAGGGCCACAATATTTGAAAGCCCACTCAAAAAAATGAGCATTCAATATAAACACACACTTCTCAGAGGAAGAAATACAGGAAGTAAATAAATATATGAAAAAATGCTACACATCACTGGGCACTGGAGAATAGCAAACAACACTTAAATATCATCTCACCCCAGAAAGAATCTCTATTACAAAGAAATCAACCAAAAACAAATGTTGTAGACATTGTGGGGAAAAAGCAACCCTTCTCCAATGCTGGTGGGAATGTAGACTTGTGCAACCATTATGGAAATCAGTGTGAAGACTCTTCAAAAATCTAGGGCTGCAACTCCCATTCAATCCAGCTATCCCCTTCTGAGAATTTTCCCAAAAGAACTGAAACTATCATCTCATAGTAATATATGTGTACCTATGTTTATAGCAGCACAATCTGTGATAGCCAAATCTTGGAAACAACTAAAATGTCTGTCACCTGAGGAATGGATAGAAATGATGTGGTGCTTTTATACAATGGAGTATTGTTCAGCTATAGAGAAAAATAAAGCCAAGGCCTCATATATAAGTGAATGCACCTTGAAGATATACTCATAAGTGAAATAAACCAGACCCATATGTGTAAATATCGTACTGTCTCCCTAGTGTACAGACTCAGAATAGGAAATACCTGAAAAGTATATTACAATTAAATGGAAAGTAAAAACTTAATGACTAAACAACAGAGAGAAAGGAGAAAATTTAGGAAATACAGCAGGGGTAAAACTATGCATTTATATAAACAAGATGCTTAAGGCAATGGTCATAAGAATCTCCATCAGGTTTTTGAAAACAGTAGTGCATGAGTAGAATTCTCAACCTGACTAACTATATACTGATATCTGTGAACTAAGTAACTACACAGAGAATAGAAATGTGTATTACTAAAACTATGCTTAAAATACCTGTCATTTTGGTTTTCTAAATACACATTTAGAACAATACTCCATTGTATAAAAGCACCACATCATTTCTATCCATTCCTCAGGTGACAGACATTTTAGTTGTTTCCAAGATTTGGCTATCACAGATTGTGCTGCTATAAACATAGGTACACATATTATTGGTATAGTCTCCTTTTAAAGTAAAAGTTTATAAAATGTGCAATTGTTTTTTTCCACATAGGGATTTAAAGGTTAGAATATCCACAGATGTTGGCAAATAACTGTTCCAACCTATGTATAACGTGTTTCGTTTTCAGACAGATAGTGATGTTAAGCTCAACTGCCTCTGTTACAGGGCAATGATATCCTTAAGTTTATCTTCTGGATGTTAAACAACTAAAGTTTGCAGACCAAAAAGTAGAGAAATAGGGGAGCTACAAGGAGAGCCAGTTGGCTTCAATTTTGGCCTCACTCAATGTTAGTGAGGACTCAGGATATAAAAGAACATGTGCTATGACACCTAACAAGTCAATGGTGTCCCAAATTTTCTGATTAAGGAGACTACAGGGTCACAGAGGAAAGTGATCAATGATGTATAGTGTGCCTAAGGAGAGCCACGTAGAGAGAAAAAATTCTCTCAGGCTTTCACAGAGAACAAATTGGTCAAACAATAGCCATAACTCATCATCGTACATGGTTTCAGGGTAAATCTTGAGTGAAATTGACTGACCTTGTCATCAGATACAAAAGTTACAGCTTTAGTTATATAGATCTTGCTTTAACTTGGTCTTAACCATCCAGCAGAAAAGTGTAACCACAAAGTATAAAAAGAAATGCAATATTAATATGCTGAGCTGTAAAACCTGAAGTCAACAACTTCTGACAATTGCCAACTGCTGATAACCCACTACTATTATGGACTATTAGACTATATTGGGTTATTTTTCTGAATTCAAGTACCTTATATTTGAAGTGGCATCAAGTATGTAAAGGTCCTTTAAAGACTTCTCCAAATACAGCTTCTCTAACAGCAATGGAACACCCATCTCTGACAAAACTAAACAAAAAGGGGGATATAAATAAAGGACCATTTTATAGTGAAAAAATATGCATATACAAAATAGTTAGGATACATATATAGCCACCTTCTCTTAGTTCAATGAGAAGAAGGGTGTGTACAAATATTGTTTAGACAAGATATCATGTCTGCATCTTATCCTCTGGATAACCACTATGAAGACAACAATATGCAATGTATTAAAGTATTGTAATGTCCTAATAACCCCTTTGGAAACTGTTTCATTGGTATTTTATTTTCTCATTAACTTGAATAACAAATAAAAATATGAAAAAATAAAATAAATATTTAAGAAAAACTAGGGGTAAAACATGCAAGTGTATACAGGATGGCTGAGGTGACTGTACTGAAAATCTCCATCAGTCTTTTAAAAATAGCCATTAATGTGTAGAATTCTTACCTTGACTAACTCTACATGTTGATAGCTGTGATCTAGGCAACCTCATTGAGGACACCAATGTATAAGACAAAAACCATGCTTGCATATATGATATCTTGGTCTTACAAATGTGTACTGCTTCTAATGTTATATCAATTAGCACTATGCCATCTTTAAAGCAAACTTTAAGAAAGAAAAGTTTAAGAAAAAGAGACAAAAACAAAAATTTAAGGTTTCTTGGAAGAAAGGGGCTATCTCCCGCCAAACGTTCAAGCTTACATAACTATTTCTGCTAATCTGAGCAAGAGACTTGACAATAAAATAGATAATATAGCAACTATTATTAATAAGCTGCTCTTGGTTTCAAAACCAGTAGCATATGTACTGTTATATATTGCCCTGTTTCTTTCTTTGTTTCTGATTTTTGTTCTTGCTTGGCTTTTATTTTTCAAAATAAAAGTAAATTCACAAAAGAAGAAAAAGGGACTTAAAATATGCATGCACTCTCACTATAATTTTCTATAAAAAATAGTTCCCTTGTCTAAAACTTAGAAGAGGACACAAAATAATACAAAGGTATTATTTTGTATTAAATAATTATCTTTGTGTTAAATAATTATCTTTCGTAAAAATTCTTAGGACCGCTGTATCCAGTAAAATGTAAAGCAAATGTACTGATTCAAATGCATGCAATAAGTACTCCTAAGGACAAATGCTGCCTAATTTTTTCATGAGGGTGATTAGGAAGCTTTAGAAACTCTGCACCTGTCATGAGAACAGGCATTAGCTTATACCAACAATGAGTTGGACACAAAGCCAGTGAAGGATCTTGAGGAGATGTCCAGTGAAACTAAGTCCTCATAAAACATGAGTTTCAAGCCATTGCCCCACACAAAAGATGAATGTTCTCCACTAACCAAAGAGACATGTCCCCCCCCCCCCATGTTCTGGCATCTGCTGCCCTCCACAACTGCAATCTGGTTTAGCTCCCTGGCATTTCTCACAGTCCTTATCAAAGTCTCCTTAAGTACAGCTGGTTCTAAGGTGGGGACAGAGAAGGCAAAACAAGTATCACTCAGGGAACATCTGAGATGCCTGGACATGCCTGCTGTCACACCTGCCGAGTGCAGCTCGAGCAGCTGCACATCTCATAGTGCATAGGACACTCATCCACCCAAATACGAAGTTCAGGGCCCCTGAGCCTACATTTTAGCTACTCCACTAACTGCTCCTCACGCACTGTAGCCTCACTTCATTCCCGTTGCTCTCCTTTCCCGGGAAGGTCTTTCCCTTTCACATTTGACAACTGAGCTCATCCTGAGGGATGCTCAATCTCAGCTCCTCCAAGAAGCCTTCTCTGGGCACTCCAGGTGGAATGCACCCTTCGGGCACTGAGCGCTCTAAGTACTCCCTTTCGTGGTTTTTGGGTGCTCCCTAAGTTGGTCACGGCCCCTCCGCAGACCTTTTCTTAGCATCAGCGACCCAGCTGATAAAGCACTGCGATCTGCTACAACTTGCCCCTAAGCTGATCATCTCAGGTTTCTCACTTTTTTAACATCAAGCCAAAAATTACTTTCCCAAAAATAGTAGTTAATATAAGATCTATGCTAATTGGAGTAAAGCAAATCACTTTTTTAAAAATGATCTCTTAAAAAAAATATATTATTTATGTTTTTATTTATTTTGTACAGGGTCTCACTACACAGCTCAGACTCACAGTGATTCTCCTGTCTCAGCCTCCCCAGAGCTGGGATTACAGGCCTGCAACACCACGCCTTGTCTCAGTGGCTCACACAGTACACCCAGGGTTCTAGGACCTGTACACTATGCAGCAGCGGAAATTGAGCTTGAGTCTTTGTGCTTGCCAGGCAAGTGCTTAGACTGAGCTACTTCCCCAGCCCTAAAAGCACACACTTTATTAGGTAGTGAGACTCGAATGAGGGAAAGACATTACATCACCAATACACCCTAAGTTAGTGTTGAAGAGATTCCAGGAGTCATTCAGAGTTAATGAGGATGATCTTTTCTTGCATTTTTCCTCTCATATTTCCACTCGTTTTATTACTAATTTTATAACTATTACTTATTAAGCACTTGTGTGTCAAGCTCTGTAGGCAGAAATTCAGGCAGGAGCCAAAGAACGAGGTACCAGCCAATGTCCTTTCCAAATGGTGAGACAGGGGCAAATGGCTCAGTAGAATAAGTGCTTTCCTGGCAAGTGCAAAGGCTTGAGTTCAATCCCGGTTCTGTAAAAATAAAAAAAATTGTAAGACACTGCTCACAGAGATTAAAATCAACGATAAAAATCACACAGCTGTAAAAGGCAACACTACCTCCCTTCTAGCTACCTCCCAGTAGTCCCACAGATGAATCTTCGGCCACATCATTGTCTTCTAGTCAGTAACTTAAAGCTTCAACAATATTTTTTTTATTGTGTAAAAAATCTCAGCATGAACTACAAATGCACTGACAATAATCACAGCCATTTCTCATGGTTGGCTAGTTCAGTCACGACGATCTGAAGGAAGATGTTATTCACAAAATATTTTCAGTTATGATAGCACCAAACTTTTCTAACACATTAATTAAATAAGTACAGGACCAATATGAAGACATCTGTATAACTTCAATGTGGGACACACAAAAATGAAAGAAAGAGAAAAACCAGGTGACCAAAATGAAAACTGAGTATTGGAAAAAGACTCAGTTCTCTTCAAGTGAATAGTTAGTTATTTTAAAACGCTAATCAATACTAAGTTGCTTTATGAGAGAAAGGGGAAGTTCTGAAATATTACAAGGCAATTTCAAATCCATTTTGGTACATGAATGGATAATGTAAGCCACAGATAGTTTGAAGAAGGATCTTATTTTTGACTTTTTTGTCTTGTAGGCAGATATGTAAACAATAATTAAAGGCAGCATTGCAGAACCACAGGGCACAGAGGACTGGCTAATACACAGAAGACCAGTCTACAGATATCACCACATTCAGAGTTCCTCGCCTCAGAGTTTCCCCTACAGGAAATCATTTGAAGGAACATCTGATACAGGGGCATAGATTTAAGTATGAAAATGGTCCTGCTACTTTATTTTATCTACAAAAGTTATGGAAAGTATGTAAAATCATTAAGATGATTAAATAGATGAAACAACAAACTATTAATATAAGCATTGTATGCTGTAATGTCAGAACACTCTCAGTATCTCCTGTCATATATTAATAAGTGTATCTTGGGTCCAGGTCCCTGTCCACAGGCAAGTACTGGTCTATGACCTCTTAGCGACTGGGCTACACAGCAGGAGGTTGCAGCAGGTGAGCTGCTGCAGCTTCCTCTGTAGTCATAGCTGTTCCCCGCCACTCTCATCACCACCCAAGCTCCGCCTTCTGTCAGATCAGCAGGGCCTCAGAATCCGAGCAGGAGTCCTACTGCAAAGGGTACATAAAGAGATCACACTTAGCAGAACATCATCCTCAACACCTGCCCCCTCTTCCATCCAACCTCTTCCACCCCCTAACACATCCCTCTCTTCCATGGAAAAATGGTATTTCACAAATGCAGTGCTTGGTGCTAAAAGCATGGGGGGCTGATGGCCATATATACTAGCCAATAAAACAGCATTATGAGTGCAAACCTGCAGTCAACATTTCTACAATCATGAGTTAAAAACACTCTATAAAAAAGAATGTAACAGAACAGTGGAAAAAATAAAGATTTGAGAACATATTTTTAAAGTAAAAAGTATGGTAAAGATCATAATGCAGTCAAAACCAAAGAACAGACTTGGGATAGCAGTGAAACACCCGGACAGCCCATAATAGGAAAGGAACAGAAACAGATGGTCACATAAAACAAATACAATGGCTAATAAACAAGAAAGCATGTCTAAGCTTACTGGTCTGTTAAGAAACGCAAATTAAAACAAAGGAAATTCATTTTTTGTCTGTTAAATTAGATTACATTTTTAAATTAAATTTTATGAGGTGTAATGAAATGGTATTTTAGCTAGTCTTCCTGGAGAACAATTTGGAATCATATCCATATATATTATTTTGATGGTCCATCTTTACAAATTATAATAACTTATAATCAGACTTTGTACAAATAATTACTTAAATATCCTCAAGACTACATTGCAATGCCTTCTTTAATAGTAAAACTTGAGCAAAGAATAAAAGAACGCTTCAGTTATTATATAGCCATCAATTGAATACAATGCAAGTAACACGAGTTTTAAATTTTGTTTAGAATGGAGAATGGTATGGGAAAATACTCAATTTAATTTTCAGACATAATTTTATAAACAGCATGATCTCTACTCTTAAATATATGTTAACTATACATTTAAAATTATACTAAGATGAAACAGAGAAATGAGATAGGAAAAATACTTAAATTTTTCATCAGAAGGTATTCTGAGGGCATGAAATTATAGGTCATCGTTTTCTTTTTATTTCCTGAATTTCTGCACCAAGCAGTATTGTCCACAAGCAGGAGAAAATGCATCTGCGTCCTCTCAAAATTCATTGTGTGTTATGGCAGCACCTTGGAGTCTTTCTCTACATGTGCAGGGATGTGTACTTCAGAATTCTTCTTGATGACTATTTCTCCAGTCTGCATGCCACCCTAAGCTCTACCCCACGCCCTGCCTAGGTTGAACTGTATCTCTGTAAAATAAATATACTGAGCACTGTGCTCCAATGTAATGCATTAGGAGGGATTGGAAGAATGATCAGGTTTTGATGAGAGTGTGTCCTCATGATGGATTAGTGTGTTCATTTTAAAAACAAAATCCTATTCACATATTTGAAGGATATGCTGAGAAAGGTTTGTCCCACTCCAGTCTCGGTCTACTGCCTCTCTGTCATTTGGTGTGCCAAAAATTTTGATCTGGTGCGATCACATCCGCTGCTTCTTACTGTCATTTCTTGTGCACCTAGGGGTCTTTCCAGAAAGTCCTTGCCTGCTCCAATAACTTAAGAGTTTCACCTTATTTTGTTTTTCAGTAAGTTACATGTTTCTGTCGCAACCTTTGAATCTTCAGTCCATGTTTATGTTAGTTTACAGCACAGCCAGAGAGCAGCTGAGCTTCAGTGCTCTGCATATGGATAACCTGTTTTTCTAGCATGTGTCTCTGCCAAAGGTCAAACAGCTGAATATGTCTGGGTGGGTTTCTGTGCCCTCTGCTCTGTTCCACATGTCTGCTTCTGTGCCAATATCATGCTGTTTCGGTCTCTGGAGCCTTACAGTAGAACCTGAAATCAAGTAAACGTACTGTGATGCCTCCTTCCTTGCTCTTATTGCCCAGGACTGCTTTCATTCTTCTGAGTTTCTTCTGATTCCATAAGAATGTTAGGCAGTCTTAGTTTTGCATCTCACTGCTGAGATAAAATGTCTATACTCAAAGTTAAAGTGGGAAAGGCTTATTTAGCTCAATTTTTGTAGAGGTTTTGGTCTATAATCTGCTGACCCCAAGAAAGGGTGGCACAAGAGACAGACAGAGGAGAAAGTCTGCTGTGGGCAGAAAGTAGCAAAGCAAGCAAGGGATGACCACAGCTCTTCCTATCCCTATGTCTTATACAGACGACCCAGGATGAACAGCACTCACACCTTAATCCCAGGACCCTTCATCCTCACACTGGACCATGGACCAATCCCAGCAGCACAGTCTAGACCCAGCCACCTCTGAAGAAACCCCACCTATCACTGCATGAGGCTGTGAGCGGGGAGACATCTAGACACAGTCATACAGGGTTGTTTGTTTTCTCTAGTTCTGTGAGAAATGCTGTCAGTATTTTGGCTGGGCTGGCATTAAATCTATATATCGATCAGTTGTGAAGTATGGCCATTTTTACAATATTAGTTCTGCCTATCCAGAATAGGGGAGGTCTTTCCATTTTTCAGTGTCCTCTTCGATCTCCTTTCATATTACTGTAGTTTGCTTTGTAGAGGTCTTTCACTTTCTTGATTAGCTATTTAATTTTTCTTGGTGCTAGACAGGAGTACTGTGGATGTTTTGTGTAGATTTTGTATCCTGATAGATTCCAGAAATTGTTTGATCTCTTCTTTGATTTCTTTTGTGACCCACTCAGTGTCCAAGAGAGTTATTACCATAAATCTCCAGGTGTTCACAGATTTTCTGGGGTTCTTCTATGATTGATTTCTGGTTTCCATGTACTATGATCTGATAGTAAACAGGATGATTTCAATTCACTTGTATTTGTTTGATTAGGCCCTGTGGACTAGTAGGCGGTCCATTTTCAAGAAAGTTCCATGTCCTGCTGAGAACAACTTATTTTTTGGTGGAACCGGGGATTGAAGTCAGGTCCTTGCACTTACCAGGAAGCACTTATTCCACTGAGCCATCTTCCCAGCCCCAGTATTCTATGTTACTAGGAAAAAAACACTCGATAGATGTCAATTAAGTACAGCTCAAAAGTGGAGTACTTTGGACTCTGATTTTAACTATTTTAAACTTTAAATACCAACTCTGATGTTTGTTTTTGTAGTTGACTCATCTCTGTGTAAAACTGGGGTACTGGGGTGTCTCATTATGACTATGCTGGTGTTGACTAGATCTCTTACAACCTGCAGTATTTGCTTTAAAAAGACATGTTCTTCAGCAGTCAGAGCTTACATATTTACCAATGTTATGGCTGCCTGTTGAGGTGCTCCCTAAACCAGCATGCAGAAACTTTTTTTTCTTATGATCAATTTTAGTCTGAAATTTATTTTGTCTGTGAATCAGATTGCTGCCCCAGCTTCCTTCTCATGTTCTGATGGATGAAATCCTGGCTCCACTCTTGGGTTGTTGGTCCATATCCTTCATTCAGGAATCAGATGTGTTTCCTGAATGTGGCATACTGCTGAATTCTGTTTTTCCATCCTGTGTGACAATCTGTACTTTAACAGGGAAACAGAGGCCATGAGCATTGAATTATTAGCAAAAAGTGTTGGTTTGTTTCTAATGTTTTTTCTTTTCTGTTGCTGACTCTTTTTCATTATTTATCTATTTGCCCTGCCTTATTCGTCCACTCTGAGTTTTTCTTCATTGTCTTCATCATCTTTGTTTGGTTTGTTCTCGAGTATCTTTTTCACTACTGCTTTGTCACCGATACCCCTTAAACTGTTCTATTCTAAGGAATTACCTTATTTCTCTATGTATTTGGATACAAAGTTTTGCAGGATAAATTAATCTTGTTGGAAGATCTTTTGAGCTTTATTTGTCTTGAGATAGCATTTGCCCCTACAGCTATTTAAGTGGAGTGGCCACTGACACTGTGTTTTATGGAAGGAATAATTGCTGATTATAATAGGATCAGCAGGTCCAACCATGCACCACTTGCATTAGTGCACGATAAGCCATGCACGCTCGCACTGCCATGCTCCGTCAGCACTCTTTTCAGCCAGTACTCCAGTGTTCTCATCATTACTTCTGCAACATGCAAGGAGAAGTGAAGGGAAAAGATGAGATGGAAGAAAGATGAGTGCGAGTCAGTGGAGGAGAGGTAGCTGAGCAAAACAAGAACAGGCAAAGAATGTGCTCTGAAGTCAGATTCTGTTGGAGATCTTTCAGTCAAATTTAAGGGTAAATGCTGAGGGTTTGAAGAAGTGATTGGGGGGGCAAGAATGGGATATAGAAGGAGGGAAGCATATTCTGGGACTGGAGAAAGCTCCAAGGTTGTGAGAGCCCCTTGATGTGTTTGGAAACCTGTGAAATGGAAAAGCAAGAGAAGATGAGAGGCAGGTAAGATAAGGAAAAGCAAAAGGAACAGAGCTGAGGGGGCAGAAGGCTAACAGGAGAGAAGACAGGAGCCAGAGGGGGAGCAGAGCAGTCAGCACAAAAACCAAAAAATTTAAAAACGGGAGACATAAACAAATTTAACAATGGGAGAAAAAAACAATTTTTCTACAAAGTTTGAATTGATGAAATGAAATAAGGAAGAGAGGAAAGGAAAATAAATGCCATTTCAATCAAACATCAGATCTTTTGCCTGGTTTTCTCCATCATCTGAGGGCAGCAAGCACACAGCCCATACAGCTGAAGAGGCCTTCACCAAGAACTGGCCACACCAGCTCACCGTTTCTAGAACAGGAGAAAATGAGTTCACACTGTTTAAGACACTTCTGTTGCGATGGTCCAAGCCCACTTATGCGAGATCAATCTAGAGCAGGATGCACTGATTTCTTGAATGGGGAAGAGCGGCTCCTCTGCCTGCCTGTGACTCATCTGTGCTTTCTCCGTGGGCTGTCAGCGCAGCCCCTTCTGTGTGCCTCTCTGTCTAAGCATCTCCCTGGCCCTCTCATTCTCATTCCCCACTCACGAGGCTACTGTCAACGCCCTTAGCTCTTCCCACTTCTCCATGTAACGTGCAACAGCGAGTGAGCAATCCAAGTTCCGGAACTGCAGAGCTTGCAGCTGCCGTGTTGCACAGGCCCACCTTTCTTAGCCCTGCCCTCCTGGGACCGCAGCAGACTGAGTCTCACCCATTTCAAGAACAATAAAATGTTTATTTCCCTCTGAAATTTTACTATCACTGGGAATCCATTGTCTCTGAGCAGAATGGGTATTTATTCTATCCTTTGCATAATCATCTGAGAGTACTAAGGATCTGGAAGTTTGTGTGCAACTCTGGGGCCACTTGGCAAAAGTGAGGGAAGGAGAGAAGAAAGGTGTTTTCAGTTGCACTTACAATGTCTGCTTCAGAAGACCAGGTGAGTTCCAAGTTTAATGCACATCACTTTTTTTTTTCAGATTTTCCATGGAAAGGTCCACTATGACCCCTTCTCTCCACAGTAAACCAGTATGCACTGGACAATTACACATCACCTCCCTTCCTTTTCTAGAAAGAACTCACATGTACTAAGCAGAATCCTGAGTCCAGCACATCTTGATCTCATCCAGAGCTGAGCACTGTCTTTCTCCATCCCTGGTTGACTACTGTGCTGCTCAGAGCACTTTGCTCAGCACTTCCACCATCAAGACTCACCCAGCCAGGCTGCTCGGGTGGCCCCATCAGAGAATTTGAAACCAGTTTCAGCTGGCAAGCAGGGCTTTCACATCTCCCCTCCTGACCTTGCATATATTATTTTGCATGTGCTATATTTTCAGATTGCTTCACCATTTTAAATATGTAGTGGTGAGCTGAATTATATGTTATTTGTGGCATAACTGGATTGCAAAGACCTCTAATCCTGATCCCATATGTGAGGTGGGTGCTTAAGCCCTGTTATTTGAGATAGCGAATGACCGTGTTTGTAAAATCATGGAGGCAGCACCAAAACTTTAGCCAACAACAATAACTTTGAAAAGCTCTTGATTTTCCAAGAGTCAATCCTAAACCTTTCTGCCTGATCCTTAACTTCACCTCTGTCATGGAGAATGGGCAGTAGTCAAAGGATGACTTAGCTGTTGGTTCCACAGAACCTGAATATACAGCCAAAATGAGTTCATGTTTGAAAAGACGGAACCATTTTGGGGCAAAGCCCAGAATACACTCCAGAACACAGAAGCCTACAGGGCTCAGCTCCAAGCAGTAAGTGCTTAACATTCTCTCAGACCACATCAGCTCCAGGTACTCATGCCCACCTCTCACCTCCTGTTTCTATGACCTACATCTTTTCCACACCCAAGCATCTGTCCAGCCGGCATGGATGTCCAGGATACAGGTAGATGAAATATTTATGCTTCGAGTATGGTTAGTACACATGGCTCTTTAGGAGCACCCACATACACATAATCATACACAGTCATAACCAACTGTATTCTCAGAGTAAATGGAAACCTAGTGTTAAACTGTAAAGTACAGTACAATAAGGAAAGATAACTTTACTACATCAAGTGAGCTTCATTCAGGCTGAGGACTGGGCTCTCAGGTCCACTGATCCACCACTAAGCCCCACAGAGTCAGAGTGTCAGGTCTTCAGGGATAGCAGTGCCTGTTGAGCCTGCTCTGTGGTAAGGGCAGGTTCAGACAGCAGGCAAAAGGCAACAGCAAAGGTTGTCACTGACAACCGACAAGGAGGAACAGAGGATGTGACCCTGGATAGAAGTAGCTTGTGAAGACAGAATACAGTGTGGAGATGAAGCAGAACCTTATACAGGGTGTCTGGGCTGCAAAATGGGCTGGTCTTGAGGGTGGGGAACCCTGTAAAATGCCAAGAGATACAGTAGAAAAGTTGAACAGTATACATACTGTTTAATCCATTTTTATTTCTGAAGCTACCTAGGACACTGGCCCAAGACCCGATCCTTGTTACTAAAGAATAGTGCATAAATATATCAATGAAACATTACTGATGATCATGAAAAAAATGTGGGAATTTTCAATAAAACAGGGCAATCAAGTATGTGTCTTTGCATCGTTAAAAATGATGATTATGGGCTGAGAGGATAGCTGAGTGGTAAAAGCACCAGCATGGCAAGCGCAAGGTCATGAGTTGAATCCCAAGCACCACAAAAAAGATGATTGTAAGGTTTGGTAATGACAAAAATCACTGTAACAGTATTAAGAATTGAGACAGACCATATAGATTCATATGTACCATGACTAGGCTATCCATAAAAGAACATACACACACAAAAATGAACTGGCACACCACAGGGGATGAAAGGCCAGAGAGGGAAGATGTGGAGGAGGCAATTTCTCCTCTTCCCACATCAGCTCTAGCCCTTTGAGGTGCACAGCCTGGGCCCTTCTGCATACTGCAGGAGGAGCAGCCCTGCTTCTCCCTTCTCCCCTCCTTTGCCCCTGGTCTGTCTGAGAGAACAGATGACAAGCTGCCTCCACATCCAACAGCAGAAATCAGCTGTGTGAAGTCGACCTAAGCGCAGTGTGTTCATCTCTGAGTCCAATCTGTCCATCTCTGCATGCAGTCTGCCCACCAGAGCTGTCCCTACCCCACAGCCACTCCTCACTTGTAGCCAGGCCTCAGCATAGATCAGAGGTCGGATCCCCTACCAGAGGGGACCTGCAACTTTTCTACTGTATATCTTGGCATTTTACAGGCTTCCCCATCCTCAAGACAAGCCTGTCTTGCAGCCCAGACACCCCAGAAAGGTGATAAGAGTTAAGTCCCTGACATTTCAGGTCTGTGCCTTTATCTGAACCTGTTCTTGAAGTAGTGACAAGGAAGAGAACGATCCTGCCCTCCAGAGAGAGGAAAACACGCAAGTTGAGCAAAGGGAAGACATTCGTTCCTTCTTCCAGACATTATACAAGCAAACGCCTTTAGAGGCCAGAGGCGCTCTAGGCCAGGGCAGACACACATAAATTCTGGAGCCCCAGGCCCTCTGGGAATGCACTGAAAGTGATGGCCACGGAAGATGAACATCCGAGAGAGTGTGCGGCCAAAAGAACAGGCTGAGAGCATTCACATTGAATGTGCAGGAAAGCGATCTCTCAGCTGCAGTGCTTGCCACCTGCTAAGCGCCTCCCAAAGGAAAGCTCGAACACTACTCATTTGCAGCTCAGTAGGATTTTAGAAAAGGGAGAGAGGGAAATAAACAGAGGAAGATTTCACCCCATGACTGTCACTCTTCTCCAATAGTGACTATAGACAGCGAGAGGGAGGCAACAGGGCACTCACTTCTCTTGCAAACTCTTCCTGCCAGCCCTCATTTCAGAGCAGCAGGGGTGATAAGTGGGCAGTACCAGCCAGCCAAGGGATTACCAGGGACTAGGCACAAGGAACAGAAGAGCCACACATAACCAGCGAGCTTTTGTATCCATGTCCCTGGGACATGGCCTTGATGGTGGAATCATTCTATGGTGCAGGACCCCTAACCTCTGTGGAAGTGGTTGGAATATCCAGGATCCATAAAGAGTACTTCACCCCTAGGTGAAGCTTTCACTATACATGCTAATGAATGCCATGTCCCTGCCTATGCCACAGAACACTGCAGGGTCTATGTAGGGTAAGAAGTGGTGACGACAGCCATTTGTGATTCCCAGTAAACAGGCCTTCCAGAAGCCACCACCCTAGAGAGGACAGGAAGGATGCGAGGTGCGGTCATGCCCTCGTCCACGCCCTTCCCAGCAGTGCAAACCCCATGGGCGCCCCTCCGTGGTGCTGCTTCCCACAGACCCAAGGCGAAGGTTCTCCCAGGACCCCAGCCCACAGTCACTGCAACTGTCCAACTGACAGGCAGTGCCCTGGGGCCAGCACAGCTTGCGCAGCACGTGGGTGCTCTGAGTGTCTGCACGCTCATCGAGGATCTGAACACCCCTCCCCTTTCAGTGTTTCTTTCTCATCAGCCTCACCCTGCCAAAACTGGCTCACTCCACCCCATCTCTCCTGAAGAAGCAGTTTCAGAAATGTTGTTCTCTTTTGCTTTTACCACTTCATAAGAATAATTACCGAAGAGTAGAGAACAATAACATCAGGGTGAGGCGTGGATCCTTGGTGGCGAATTAGACTTGCTCCCGAGCTTCCAGATGCAAGCAGTGCACAGCGCCACCTGCAAGGGGTTCATACCTGTACCCCAGAAATCTAGCACACACTGTACACGTCAGCCTCTCCAGGACTGCTAATGAACTGCCCACTACTGGGCAATTTATAATTTGAAAATCACAAATCTTACATGGAGAAGCACCATCACGTGTCCATTAGAGCACAGCTCCTATGCTCAACAATGTTATTCAGTTGAAAGAAAAACGCTGTTCGCATCACACGGCCAAGAAAACACAGGTCAGGCAAGTTCAAGGAGGCTGGAGTGAGCTCCCTACCCGGACAACTGTGCACTTAGAATTTGCTCAAGGAGGTAAAACATTAGTATTAGTACAATATTCTCCTAACATATACATAAACCAGGACCCTTCAAGACAGGCCAGTTAGAGTTTTAGACAACTTTGGATGCTGTCATTGGAAAGAAAATGGACTGGATAACATGAGCTCTTTCTCTGTGACTCCTGTGACACCTAAAAGAATAAGCACAGCAATTACACATCAGAAATAGAGAAGCGATAATCACAAAAAATGGGATGTTCAGTTGCCATTTGACTAGCCGGCATGGGCACTGACTTCATACTTCCCCAAGGGAGTGTGTGTGCAAGGAGCAGAGTGGAGGAAAGAAGAAGTGCAGCGGTTAGGGCCTGGGATTTATTCTTTCTGATTCAGAAAGGAAAGGGGTGGGAGGGGCAGCACCTGAAGCATCCTCATCTCGCTCTTTGCAAAAGATAGAAAAATGCTGCCCTTTGTCCACCTGATTAAGTTTCTCAGAAACAAACCTCACTTAGCCTCCTGTGCCTTCCTTCTTCATCAACCTGACTTCCTAGTTGACGGAGGTCTATTCCCTTCCAGAAGGAGAAAGCAAAGATCCCTCCCCTGAACTGCAAAGCTGGCATGTCACAGCTGAGCAAGTCTATCGCTACATTACTGTAGGAGTAGGAGAGAACAACCACTCAAATAGTTCTACTTTCTGCCTTTGTCTTTTGAAAATTTTAATACTTCCCATCATAGACCAAATGACAGCTGTGATAAGAGTTACAGATGAGACAATAGCTGTCTCTGCAAGAGCCAGAACTACTGGAAACAGACCAGGTGGTGAGTAGGCAGCAATGCCTTCTTTTCTCTCTGCCCTGTGTCCTGAACAGTGGAACAGCTGGTTTTCACAGCATTCTGTGGCAGTTGTCACTTTTAATTCTGGATGCAGAGAGCCAGGTGAAGCCATTGCTTACCAAGAGGCTGGTATGACTGTGTGTATTTGTAAGATGTTTTGTCACCTCAAAACCACCCTCACACATACAAGTTGACTGTGGTGTATGGCATAAACTGTTACACATGAGTTTCAAATGGAACTGGAACAAGACATTGAAAAGGAGATCACAATAGGTTAAATTAAGCATGTAGTTACATGCACTATATGCTTGCTGCGTTTCCCTGCCTGTGCTCCTGTTTCTCATCGCTGCTGCAATGACAATGAAAGACAAAGAGGGAGCATTTTTGATGGCCAGAAAGTCATATGGTGAATTGATGTTCAGCTTGTCACAACCAGAATGCTATGGGTGGGTCTAGCTGTCCCCTCAAAGCCTCACTCAGCCATGGGGCGGGCCTCCAGACTTTGTAATTAACTCATGATCTAGTGCTGGGTGTGAGCACCATGCCCAGCCTGGGGCAGACAGCCTACATGCAGCGCAAGGGAGAGCCTCACTCTCTGCTGCCATTGCTGCCATCGCCATTGTTGCTGCTGCTCCTCCCTTTTCCCTCTTGCTGCTTTTGTTGTTTGCCACCATCATGAATTGCTGCCCTCTGCCATGTACCACTCAACATCAGAGCCAGCTGCGTATGGACTGAAACCTCCACAAACTGTGAGCTAAATAAACCTTTCCTTCCTTCACTTTGGGTGTCGGGCATTTTGTCCCAGAAAGGACAGAAAGGTAACTGAGACACAGGGTGAAACACTGCATGAATAAAGGGACATCAATGAGTGAAAACACTGCCATATTGGGACAGGAGAGTTTCCATTGGAAATGTGGATTCATACTGAACTATTTTCCCAGTACTTTCAATTTTTATTTTATTTTATTTTTATTAGTATCTGTCGCAGATATACAACTATCACATTCAGTTTCAGGAGCTGGTACAGGCATATAACACACCTCAATTGTTTCTATGTTCTCTATCCCCCTCACTCTCCCTCACTGGATACCTAGTGATTCTCTCCCTTCAGCCTCCCAGAGCGCTAGGATAACAGGCATCACACAGGGGTGTCACCATCCCTGGCTTGGATTCCTTCTTACAAAGAGCTTTCTCAAAATATGGGGTTCATTCTGAAGGGGTCAGTAGACATGGTCAGAGAAGAAGCTGAAATCCACAGTGCAGGGAGCCTGGGAACCTGTGATGGCAGATGGGGTGACCTCTTCCTTCAGGTTCCTCCAGAGTCATCAATAGCCCAGTGTGAATCCTGAGTCTTCAGGAGTGGAGAGGTGGGCAATTCTGACCTACACTGATTTGGCTACAGAAGCTCCCAGGACGGGAGAAGCACCTTGTGGAATTAATTATTCTTTAGAACAAATATTGGGAAATACAGCTTCTAGTTTAGGTCCATAAAATAAATAATTGTCCAAAGTAGGGGAGCTTAGCCCTGAATATGGAGCCAAGAGCACCTGCTCACAACCCTGAAGTAACCCAGTAGTTTTCAAACTTCAAAGCACACAAGAACTACTACCAAGTAATCATGGCAATCACACATCTCAGGTCCATAAATATCCAGGAGAGCTCGCATTTCCAACAGCTCCTCATGCTGCCCCATGAGCTGTTCAGAGTAGCAAAGCTGGAGCACATCAGCCTCCAAGTACTGGAGCTGCCCAGTGCTGCCCACAGTCTCTGTCAGAGAGGGCAAGAAGCATGCAGGTGGGGCTTACCAGTAAAACCTGTTAGGCGTGATACGCTCATGCACAAGTTGCCACCGTCTTCCAAAGTCCATGGAGCTGTAGAGCTGTAAAACAAGGAGGTGGAAGAATGTGAGTTTCAAAGGCCACCACTGACCACCAGCTAATGGTCCTTCCTGGGACCATTATGAAAAAAGGTTGCTGGCCCGCTCCAGCGGGCGTCTCGCCCACCTAGATAACCATAGAAGAACATGACTATACCATGCTTCTCCTGACCTCATAGGTGCACAACAGACTGCGTCTCAGCTGAGGAGAAATCCCATTCTGACTACCTCCTTTAGGGGTACATTGTTCATGGTGCTTTTGTTTTCCTTCAACCTCTATACAGCATTTAGATACACTTGAAACAACTCAGTAACATTCCATTACGAGCTGTTTACTGAACCTTTGCTTGAGGCAAGATTCTCTGAGGGACGTGAAGATGACGGAGGGGCAGTTTCTTCCAGGAAAAGTGGGACACATAGATACACATTATGGATACACAAAAGAATGCTCATGAGCTGGTATCTAAGCCAATGCCGTATGCAAACTCTGATCTTTCACTTTCTCTCCTACTGCTTTGCTATGTGATGGGTAATTGGAAATGCAACTCCTCAATGCCACCAGAGATAACAGGCTCCTTTATACTCCTTCATCCTTGAAAGATGCCAAGGATAGGCCACTCTTATGCCTAAGTAAGATGGGCTCATCTAGACAAGGCCAGCAGAAATGTGGCTTCCTCCGCACTAAGCCTTTTCCAAGCACTCAAGCCCACATATCTCTCCTTTCTCCTCTTTTGTTTGTTTAGAGCACTCCTCATGGTGTAATATATGGTTAGAGCTTTCATATTTGTTTATTATTTAGCTGTTTTCGCATCCCTTGAATACATACAAAGTATTTGTGAAATACAAGCTCTGCAAATCAGTGAAACAGGCAGGTCCTAACAGATATCAACTCATGCACTAGGAAAGCATTCCACATGTTCTCCAGGACTCAGGAAGCAAAAACAGATGCCCTACATGAGTAATGGAGTCAGATCCATGTTCTCTTATTTCTTGGAGGGACATTCCCATGCCCCCAACACACTTGGGAGAGGAAAGCCACCTGGAAGACAGACCAGGAAAGTAGCAGCAGGGATTCCACAATGTCGCCTTGTTACATATATGGGTTTTACTACAGTCCTAAAAGAAAGGGTGTGCATTAGGCACTTGAAATGCTGTGCACTAGAAGACCATAATCCTCCCAAATAGAGCAGACCACTCTATTCGTGGTGCCGCCACCATATTTACTGTCTGCCATAGGTATTACTGGTTGGCACATCTTCCACACAATGCTGTGATGAGTTACAAGAGAACTAGGATCCCCACCTAATTGACCTTGGTGTGTGAGTGGTTATGCGATGCTGTCACAGAAGCTGAGCACAATCTCATTTCTCCTGAAACTCTGTGTTCAAGGAGTCAAAACTTCAGTTAAAGAAATGAGGGTGTTGTGGTTTGTGTCCAGTTGTCCCCCGAAAACCTCATGTAGTCATGGGGTGGAGACTTCTTTAGCCTGTGATTAACTCATGATCCACTGGGATTATGTGTGATCCAAGGCTGGGATTATGGGTCTTAGTCCTGCTGGGATTATGGGTGTGAGTACCACATCCCACCCTGGGGAGGAAAGCCTCGATGGAATATAACAGAGAGACAGACTTTCTTAGAGACTGCCCTTTGCTGTCATTGTTGCTGTCCCGCTGCTATGAACTGCTGCTCTCTGCCATGTGCCCCTCTGCCTTGGAGCCAGCTGGATATGCACTGAACCCTCCAGTAACTGTGAGCTAAGTAAACCTTTCCTTCCTTCATTTTGAGTGTTGGGTATGTGTCCCAGCAACGAGAGAAAAATACCTAAGGCAGAGGGTTTCCGATTTCTGATGCCTGGATCAAGTCTTTCCATGCACTTGTTGCCTCATTCATTCTGATAATTCCACCACATTTATGTTTTGTCCCACAAATGCTCACAGGTAGCGAATCCAGAAGCAGTTGGCCCTTGAATCTACAGAGAGACAGTCAGGTGAAGCCCTTCCCGAGCTAACATCGCCACCAGCTCTCAGCCGTGGCCTGAGCTCTCACTCCAGCACACCACACTCGGGTCACCTGGCCTCCTACACAACTCTAAGTGTAACCTTACAACTCATGGGGAACTCACTTCTTAAAAGTAGGTTTATTCGTACAATTTAGATACATGTAAAGATCATATTCCTCATGGGGAATCTGCACTTGTATGGGATATATTTTGATTCCTCCTTTTTCCCAATCCCTTCTCTTCTCTTGGTATGAGAAACTGAAAGAATAAATAGGGACCAAAATGTACAATACATATTGTGAAATAGGAAGAAATTGCTCAAGTGGAAGGAGAAAGTAGGGAGGGGAAAGGAAGGAAGAGGAAGGGGGAAAGTGTTTAAAAAGGGAATTATTTTTGTTGTTTGGACTCAAAACTTTATGGGGCTCAGAAAAGTTTGAGGCCACTTCAAATTAATCCAGGAAATATTTGTTAAACAGCATTATCAAAACATTTTTTGTCTAGTAAATAAACGATATATTTTTTTTCTCAGAATAGCCTAAAATGTGGTCAAGGATGTGCATTTCAATTTATTTGTTGAAAAAAGTATCACTCCTACAGCAGCTCTTCAGAAAACCATGATGTTGAGGACACCAATTAAGCTTTTGACAAGTGCCTACCTTGCTATATCCACTCACCCCCAGTTCTCATGGTACTGATGTGAACTGACTCTTTTCTCCATGAGCAACCTTTAATCCCTATGTGTACAGAATTCTGTACATGGCAAAACAGGTTATATTCTGCAGTTCTCCCTAGTCACATTCCTATTCAGCAACTTCATGAATAAAGCAATATTGACTCAGAAACCACTACAGTCCATGCAACACAAGACCACATCTAATTACATTATTTTTAATTGAGTCATAATTGCACATATTATATATTCATGGAGCATAATATGATGTTGCTCAATTTTACATGGCCATTAAGAAATTAATCAACTCACATACTTACAAAACATTTGAGATCTTGCTTAGGAATTTAAAAGTACATGATGCGTTTTGTATAGTCACCATTCTTTGCGATGGATTGTTATGGTTTATTCATCCTGAATCACTGAAATACATGCATCAATCAAATGCCCCCTCACCCCTATACTCACAGCCCTGGCCCTCTGATATTCATTTATTCTCAGTTTCTATGAAGTAATTTTTTTAGCACTGTATATGTAAGTGAGATCCAATAGTACTGATTTTTCTGTATGTCATATTCAATTATTCAAGAAAAAAAAGTGTAACCTCTCCCGGATTCCAAACATATACATGGTCTACTACACTGAAAGAGAAACTAGGGCAGAACCTGAAATTCTAACAGATAAGAGACCAGAGGGATTCACAGGGTAGAAACACGAAAACCAGGATTCCTGAAGACATCGTCTTAAGCATTAGAGACAGGAGCGTGTGGAAAGGAGACACTGGATGGAGATTCACCAGGTAGGCATGATGAGTAGAGGTGCCAGTGTGTGCAGCACCTTGAGCTCAGTTTGTGGTGGAGCATTCAGAAGAAGGAAAGATGATGAAGCCAGCCAACGGCGAAAAAGGACGTAGAAACCATTTATCTATTCATTTATTTCCCTGCTTCTTTTTCTCTTCACCCACTCCTCTATTTATGCATGGAAAGCCTCAGGACCAGACCATGTGCTTGAGAAGAATATGTCTGTCTATTGTAATTCAAGAACTAAATAATCCAGGTAGGAAAGAGTCCACCATCCTTCTCACAGAGGGCATCTGTAGGACACCTGCTCAGACAGGACATGTGTTTCCAGTTAAATGCAGAGAGACTACAGAAGCTTCTATAACCTGGAGATCCAACTCTATCAGCCCTGCTTCCAACCATTCCAAACATAAGCCTTAATTCTTGCAAGTAAACCCCAGCATGATTGCATTTTCCTGTATTGAAAGTCCAGGCAAAGATTATAAGCAATGTTCTGACAGTTATGGAATTCCATGCTCTGCAGGAAACATAAGTTCTTCCAGCATGGAGGGTGGTGTTCGTTTGAGAGCTTCCCAGGGTCCACTCTTAAAAGAAGCATGGCTCCCCCACCCATGTTCTTCCTAAGTCAGATAGAATGGCCGTGCCAATCTCTTCCTCCTAGCCTGTTCTAACATCTGCCTCCTTTGTCCCTAGTTTTGCTTTTTCAGCTCTTCAGTTTGACTGATGGAAAAAAAATTAAATTGAATTCTCTGCCTCGAGGCTGATTCAGATGAACAGAAAGAGCAGGCTCCAATTCATTAAGGGCTTTAGTTTAGCTACCTTGTCTCTCAATCTACAGTAAGTTGCTGAATCTGGAATGTATTTTTATTCTTCCATGAACTGAATCTTCACAGGTTCTTCATTCATACATTTGTTAATCTTTTCCATTTAATCACTTGTCCATTCATTCATTCATTCATTCACTAGAAGTGTGTTAAACACTAATTACATGCTCTTGGCACTGAACTAAGTGCTACAATTACAAAGGTTAGAAACGTCATGGTCAGTGAAGGACAGAAATGCATGCAATTACATTCCACCCAATGTGTGCTACAGCAGGAAGAGCAATTATCTGGGCAGAATTAAGAGTGTGGGTGATCAATATTTTCTTCTTTCAGTCATACAGACTTTTAATAATACTATGAACTTGTATTGCTTTTGTAGTTAAAATATTAAAACTTAAATATTCAGATGGCAATGGAACACATGGTAGACAATCCATAGTAAGTTTTAAGTGACTAGTTAATGATATGAAAATGATTTGATATAGTTCTCATTTAAAATATATTATGACATGCATATACTGATTTTGGTTTTGTTTATACTGCAAAAACTAGAAACACATTAGAAGAAAACATGCCCCAAAATAGCAATATTTATTGCTAAGTTATAAGATTAAGGATAATTTATAAATTTTCTTAAAGAGTTCTGTCATTTTTAGATTTTTACACTGCTCACATATTACATTTCGTTAGGGCTTATTCATCCTAAATCCAGACATCGTCCCAAAGCCTCACGCACCTGGTGAGCTTACTGGAACTGCCTGGATCTACAGTGTACAGTATTAAATTAGTCCACTGACTAGAATTAGCCTAGTTCTGGTGTGGCTGAATGCATGCACATAAAATAATTCAAATTAGTGAGGATAGCTATACAGCTACTTTCTCTTAATTCAATGAGAAGAAAGATTTGTCCTAACAGTGTTTGGACAGGATATCGTGTTGCATCTTGTACTGTGAATAACCACTAGGAAGACAACAATTTTTAATGTAGTAATTATTGAAACTGTCCTTCTAATCTGTTTTGAAACTGTCTCATTGCTATTTTTTCTCAATAAAATTATTTTTAAAAATATAATTTCAATAAAGACTAATTCTTGAAAAAAATTTTTTTTAAAAATACAGAAAACCCACCCTGGGTATGGATGGCTCCACCCAAAAGGCTGGAAGCCTGCATGGAATATAAGAGACAGAAAAAGCCAGGCTTGCTGCAGCAGCTGCTGCTCCGGCTGCTCTGGGGCCTCCCACCCGATCTCTTCATCCTCTGTGGTGCCCCTCCACCATGTGGCCCCGGCTTGAGCCAGTGGGACCTGGACTCTATCCTCTACCAACTGTGAGCCTAAACAAACCTTTCCTCCTTCAACTTTGAGTATCGAGTACTTGGTGCCTACGAGAAGAGTAAGCAGGACAGATTTCCACAGTAATGTAAAGGTGCACCTTCTTCTACTTACATTTTTTATATTCTGCTTCTTATAGTAATGTATATACTACTATATTTATCTCTCAACCTAACTCTTCAAATGCCAAGAGTTAAAATTCCAATTTTTTTTTCATAAAGTCTTTGGAATTAGTTAGAGCAATATGGGAATTTTTCTGAGGATAGTATTTCACAGAAATTATCAGGGATAGTGGTGTGCATGTCTCAGACAGGCAATACGTCAGCTCGCAGGATGCTGATACAGCCCCAGCCTGGCTTCAACCCCCTGCCTTTCATGCAACATGAAAATAAAATGTGTTTTACAAACAATAAACATCTTTAAGAATACTCCTTGCTGCTGCAGAGCTACAGATATGAGGCCATGCTCTGCTCCATGTCCAGCCCCAGGGAGCTCCCTCCTTCTTTTCAGACAACAGCCCCGGACACCACAAGGAGCAAGTCACATCTTTGTGCACATCCTTAGCAGGCACACTGCAGCAGCGATAATACGCGAATCATCGGAACAGCTGGAAAACATGAAAGATGCGTTCTTTTCCTTATTGATTTGGTTCTTAGCTCCCTAATTACATCAGCCTGCTGGAGAAAAACATCTGATATCTGACAAACTAAAGAGGCAGCTTAATCAATGGACTACACCACGGGACACACAACAGGTTGTACCTGGGAAACTTAAGTTGAAAAGACAAATCTGAGGTCATCGGGAGAATCAAACATTGATATGAGTCAGATCTGTATTCTTCCAAAAGGACATGCTGATGCCCTAGCACCCAGGAGGCTGGAATGGGGCCTCTTGGAAACAGGCTCATCACAGATGTAACCAGGCTAAAAAGCTAGACAGGGACAGCAGCATGAAAACACAGAGCAAGACTGTCGGGGAAGGCAGGACCAGAGAGAAGCTTACACTAGCCATGGCACGCCTAAGACTCTGAGGAGAAGGGAGGGGATGCTCTGGGTTGACAGAAGTATGGCTCTGCTAGGCCTGCTCTTGGAGTCTGAGCCACCAGCAAAGGGAGAGGAGAAGTTTCTGTTGTTCCAGGTCAGCTGTTGTGGTAGTTACATTAGTCCTAGGAAGCCAGAGCAGGCATCTCAGCCACTGCCAGAGGGGCAGCCGGGAGGAGTGAGGAGCACCAGTTCTTGGGCCATGGCTCCATCCGTCTCTTCCCTGTCTCCACTGAGACAACCCATAGTGAAGCCAGAGGTCCACTCTTGAGCCAGACTGCCAAATCTGAGGTTGAAAGTTCACCCTCACTGGATGCCCAACCCAGAAACAGCCTTTGTGTGAATTGAGAATTCATAATAATCACATGGAAATGACCAGACATCGAGAAGCACATTTAGTTATTTACGTTAGGTGATCTTCTAGTATTTAGGGCAGATTCCCTGACCCAGCCTATCTCCAATTTAGAACACACTTACATAAAAGCTGTTCCCTGTGGAAAAGTCCAAACTTGATATATAATTGGCCTGATTTTTTTCCCACAAAAATCTATGGGGTTTAGGTGATGTTCTGTTCATTTATGCTAAAGAAGGTCATAGTCTTTTAAATAAGATAAAATTGGTCGGACATACAGCTCACTGGTAGAACATTTCTCTGGCATATATGGAGCCCTGGGTTTGAGCCCCAAAAGTGTGCATGTACCTGTTTGTGTGTGTGTGTTTACATGTGTGTGGGGGGGTCTGGTTTCTTTTTTTAATATTTTTTTCTGTATTTCAGGGAAGGATCTACTATATTGGACATGTAGTGATTCTCCTGTTTACAGCCTTCCATGTGCTGGATTGCAGATGTGTGCCACCATGCCCAGTCTCAACTGCCATCTCAGCATGCTCTGGGGATGGGACCTGCACAACAGGTCCCGGGATCCAATCCCAGCACCTGCTCGCAGGCATTTTAATCCACCAAGCTATTTGGCTGGCCCTGGCTTCCTCTTAAGATAAGACAGTCTCTGCATCTCATTTTCTTGGAAGCACTAAGGTCCTGATGGGAGGGCTACTCTGGGCTATGTAGGAATGCAGGGAGAAACTGCAGACCTCCAATGGCAGCAGTGTTTACAATAGTACCTTTCTCAGCCCTTGGACAGGTGAGACATCTACATATAGAGACATGTATCTATGTTCTTTACCTAGCACCATTATTCTTTTGCAAAAAACAAGTTTTGTTTTCTTCTTAAGACTTCTAGCCAGACCTTGATGTCTCCCAAACAGTGGGTGTCACTTGATCTTTCATGCACCAAACACAGGCCCCACACCCACCAGAAATCAAGCACTTCCCTATAGGTTTATGTGTTTATTTTAAATTTTCTTTATAATTTATATATTTATTCATGCATTTGCAGGGTCTTGCTATGCAGGTTGGACTCGTGGTGATCCTCCTGCTTTCAGCCTCTCCAGCACTGGGATTACAAGGGAGCACCATGAGGTTCAGACTCAGTAGCTGGCTCAGCATGCCTATGGATGGTGCTGCTGCAGCATGTAGTTCTGGGGATCGAACCATGGTTCCTGCGTTGTCTACACTTGCCTAAGCAAGCACTTTAGCCCACTGAGCTATCTCACCAGCCCTGCCCTATATATTTAGAATGCCATCAAGAAGATCAAATGCCACCAAGCTCATGGTGTGAAATGGGAAGGGAGTGAGGAGAAACTCATATGCACCCTGGACCCCGTTGTTACTCAAGAGGAGGATTTCCCCCATCCCCCCTTTTCACTGCCACACTGTGCCCCTAGGGCTGCCTTTTGTTTTCCTGTCTTAGATTTTTTTAAATTAATTTTATTGAGAAAGAAATCACAATGAGACAGTTTCAAAACAGGTTAGTAGAATGGTACAATATGAAGATATATATATATATATATATATATATATATATATATATATATATATCTGGAAAGCTCCTTCCTTCCTTCCTGTTACAGCTTCCTCAGCCCTGGGCTGCAGGAAGTCCTAGTGGTGAGTCCTAGTGTGAAGAAGGGGCACAGGACAGCTGGTGTAGAATGAGGGTGCCACTGCTTGGCAGCGTGTAACTGCTGCAAGTGTGTTCACACAGAGGGGTGCGGGGGCTGGGCAGGGTGGGTTTCCTTGGTGTCTGTGGCCACTGAGGGCCTGCAGCAGTGGGAGAACACAGCCTGCGGGCAAGGGTTTTAGCGCTCCTTAGTCATAATGAGAAGAGAGAGGGAAGCATGAAGGCTCAGATGGCGCCACACTTGCGAGAGAGACGTCGCAGACTATGTCACCTGGCAAGCTTTGGCTGTGGCTTTGCACTCTTCTGACTGAACAATGCCTGCCCTGCCTGCGAGTTCACAGACCATGTGGATCTGCGGGTGGCCGAAGCCTGCTGCTGCCCACGCGCAGCTGCCCTGCTGGTTGGCAGACGTGCTTGGCGGGTGATAGTCATGAGGCCAGAGCTGCACACCTGGGGTTTCACCTCCCGCTAGGTGTTCTTTCTACTGTACAAAGCTGCCTTTTGTCAGATGCTTGATTTTAAAGGAAAAACAATGTAACCTCATAGAAAGAATGGCTCATTTGGCTACGCTGTGCATGAAGTATGGTAAGTCTTGAATTTATTTAGTACCTTTATTTACTAATCATTTTCACAATTTATTTGATCCTTTGTGATACTGAGGAGAATATAATTTTCTGAGCTCAGGGAAGACAATCTCATGAACAATTTACACAGCAGTCACTGAAATCCATTCTTCCATCTCTCCACTCTATTTCCCCAGCCACCTTCCTTTGCAATCACAGCTGATTCATTTTTATATAGTACAAGTCAGAAACATCTCCCATTAAACTGGACCCTTGAAACAAAAAGCTGCTCCCCTGAGCTGATCGCATTTGCTCTGCCCCTCGGTCCGTGCCTCATCTGTTTTTCTGGCTCTGGTTCCTGTCTCATCCCATCCTTAACTTCACATCGCTGCCTACTTCTATGGTCTTTCACTGCATACAATTTGCCTTTAACTTTTTTCAGAGATTTGGGTTTGTTTCTCCTTCTCACAGGCCTGAATCTAAAAGGTGTGAGAAGAGCTTAAATCTCTGAGTGTTAGATCAATTGTTTAATTTAAATTACTTCCTCTAAGTACCCAAACATTAACAATTACCTTCAATTTGGGAAAAAAAAAAAAAGAAAGAAAATTTCCTACTGTAATAAAGTATTATGTGAAGCATACTTCCAAAGGAAAACATTAGCCTTTAAATATGCTCATGATTTTAGTATTAAGAGCTCACCAAAAAATGTAAGAGCTGGGGCTGGGGAAATAGCTCAGTAGAATATGCGCTTCCCTGGCAAGCACAAGGGCCTCAGTTTGGTCCCTGGTTCTGCCAAAAGAAAGAAAGAGAGAGAGAGAGAGAGAGAGAGAGAGAGAGAGAGAGAGAGAGAGAGAGAGAAGAAAAGAAAGAAAGAAATTGTTTGTTTGTTTTTATTGTATTGCTGGAGGAAGTCCTGTTCCATGCCAGACAAGTGCCCCATGCTGACTTTTACCCCAGCCCTTGACATTTTGTGTAATTAAACCAAACCAAAAATGTCTTTTGCATGGTGATTTGAACTCACACTTCATAAAGGAGGATATCACATCCCAAGGGTGTTACGATCCTGCTCAGGACCCTCAAGCCTCTAGGGCCTCTGATTCCAGAATCAATGCTCATCCCAAACACCTGGAGGCCACTGGATTTATGTGTTTTCAAGGAAATCATCTAATCTGTGAGCAAGCTCAGAAGTGTCTTTGAGGAGAAAGACGGAGAGATAACTACTGAGGTGCATGATCACTTGCCACTGCGAGAAAAAGTGTCCCTGAAAGGTGACAGTGAGGCTTTCCTCTGAGCAGTGTTGGAAGGAGGAGACAGAGCCCAAAACTACTATCGGGACAGAAACAAATGTTGGCTTTATGTAAGAAGTAATCTGCTAAGAAAAGGGTGCTCTCTGGCTCGAAGGGGCTGCTGCACACTGTAGCAAGTTCTCCAGGGAGTCATGTGATGGGTGTCAAAAGAAGACAGATGAAGGCTTTGATTAAGGAGAAATTAAAGCGTCAGATGAGGCTTAAACTCCATGAGTTCTTAGGCCCCTTTGGAAATGCACTTCTTAGTTCTTCATTCAAGAGCACTAATCCAAGGAACAAAACGCAGGGGAGTGTACTCTATTGATGCTTCCTGAACATTTGAAAAAGCATTATCAAGGGATGTGATGGAAGAGGTCCACTTCCGTGGCAACCTTGGCTGGGCTTATGCAAGACCCCCAAGTCCTGTCAAAGGATTTTCTGCAGCTCCCTGTGAGAGACAGAATTTATTTCCTCACCCCCAAGAGGCAGCCTTGTTCTTTGGGCCTCAGTGCAGTGTGGGCAGCCTTGTCCTCTGCCTGAGAGTGGCCCCTGAGGATCCTACAATTCTTCATTTCTTCACTGTCACCACATGTAGGCTGCACCTGCGCTATCCTGCTAGGGAGAAATAAGAGAGCCCAAGCACAGAGGCAAATCTGGCCAATCCAATCCCCCAGCTGGCCTACAGAACTGTTGGCAATAATGGGTGTCTCACTTGAGGGAGAATTAGTTACGCAGCATCAGCTAGCTGATGCACATACCTTGATTCAAGCCCTGGCTCTTATTAATGACCCAAACATGCTTTTTGGAGGAAGCCCTCAAATTCCTCAGTTTTCTATAAAAGCTAGATGAAGCGCTCACCCCAGGATTTCAGAAGAATTTACTCTGTAAAATGACCCCCACCTCCAGATGCTCTATGTCACTGGGTCAGGCCTGCGGCCCTGATGTGTATAAGGAAACAAGCTCTTGGATGGCTCGAATGTAAATCCAGAGAAACCAGGCAGTGAGAAACTCTGCTCTGTACAGTTCTCCAGGAGCTCTGGACAGACGTGGCCCAGCTCACACTCCTGCCTTTCATCACCTGTGTCAGTGTCTGGGGTGGGGGTGGGGTGATGGCAGCTGAACATCTGGGCTTCAGCACAGCACTTTCTCCAGCTTCCCGGCCTTAGTGGAGCCAGTGACTGGGTCTTAACCCACAGACTTTCTGTCTCCTGGAAATTCCCTCTTGGCTCCTCCTGAGAAGCTAGGACCTGTGCAGAGAGAGGGATAGGCTGTTCTGCCCAACAGCACTGCTGGAACACAGGGAGACTGCAAAAGCACAGTCTCAGCTAAATGCAAGGCAACAGCTGGACTGCATGCCCTGAAAATACAACTCATTTATTACCCAGATAATTAGGTTTCCTCCAGATACAGAAGGGATATGGGCCATGCATTAAGCAGAGGTGGCCTAACCGTGGCCCAGCCAGCCCTGCCTGCCCCTCCAACAGTGCTTCTCCCTGGATTCTGTCATGGAGTGAGAGCAAGGAGACAGCATCAGCTCTGAGGTATCTCTGTTCAGGCTTTGCATAATCCAGATCCACAGTGGCTCTTCACTCTATTTCCGCATCCTGGAATTCTAAACCAATGTTAAGCCCCTACTGACACGTGAGAGATAGGATTAGAATCTGTGGAAACAGATCTGTGGTCCCAGGAGTTTTTAAAGTTCCCCAAATGACCCTAATGAAGAGAGAGTATTGAGTACTCTGGGTAGAAGGTGGAGCTTCACAAGCTTGACCAGCTGTTTTCATAACAACTAAGTGACAGAAACATAGCCACACCCATCCTTTATACTAAGTTATTGTGACAGAGATCACAACCTAAAATATTCACTCACTGTGCTGTGGGGGCAAAGGTTTGCTGGCCACTGCTGTCTAGGTCTGACCCTAAGTACTAACCAGGGGAATGTTATCCTGGTACTTCCTGGCTTGGTGTTACAAGCCTTTGGCCTATCCTCACCACCTCAGGAGCCCAAAACACACATGAACAGTAATTAACAACTAAGAAGTACTTACCGTGTGTCAGTCACTACATGATTTTTATGATCTCATTAACCCTCACAACCATCAAACAGGAACACTAGCCTATTCATCTTATGCAATAAACAATAAAGCCTCCAACACAACCTAATCACTTTGCTAATGAAATATGGAGGTCAGATTCAAACCAAGCTGCTCAATTTCATGACCCATGTGCTCCAACACCACACCCACAGCATGGACATATGGCTTCCAAGACAGACTGCTGAGTGGCTGTGGGCAGGCTACATCAGAGCTCAGGATCTGCCAATAATGACCCTTACCTCACAGAGCCATGGAAGCATGGGGACAAGCAGCACATCCAGTGGAACCAGAGTTCTTGGAAGGCCAAGCCTGTCACCTTGCATGTTTCCCATGAGAGGGCTCTAACTACCTGTCACTCAGTACCATCCATGAATCAGACACAGCTTAGGGGTGGGGCACAGAACAGGGAATGAAGTTCAGGAAACACATAGATGGCTCTGGCTTGGTAGAGTTTTCATGATGCTGGGGACATAGGAAGAGGCAGACCTATTTATACAAGTAACACAGCAGATATGCAGAGTAATTTAATGAATGTTAAAACATTGCCCTAGAAGAAACATAGGGCTAAGTTTCTGTGGGTCTCTGGTAACGCCATCTTTATTAATGGGCACACATTTGCTTGAGATGTCACCTTATTTATCTATTTTGGTTTTCTTTATTTATTTGGTACTGAGGACTGAACTCAAGACCTTGTGCTTGCCATGCAGGCTCTTATGCTGCTGAGCTCTCTCTCTTGTCTCTACACCAGGGTAGAGACACCTTATTTAATATGTATTGATGATGTGCTGACTTTGAACTCAAGGCTGACAGTCCTGGAATTCATGCTTCATGCTTCTAACACAATTTTTCCGTAAGGTATGTCCCAGTCTTCTTGTGCTAAGAAGTGTTAAACAGTGTCTCTACATAATGCCTGGGAGCCACTTTAAATATTTAAGCTACCAACAAAAAGCTTAAGTATGTGGCAGAAAATAGAACAGAGAAAGGACCTTCCTTTTCAGTATGAAAGCTGAAACAGGAAAGCAGAGGCCGCCTTGTGCCTTGTTGCAGCTTAGCAGGAAATGCACCTATCAGGTGACACAGTCTTTGCCAATCCTCACAGACCTGTGGGGACACCACATGTATTGCTTTGAGGGTTATCAATACATGTTAGGGGCCAGCATATGGGCAAATATGGAGTCTGGGAGTCACATGGGTTCCCTGTGTAATGTCACACAGTGATAACTGCTAAGAAGAGTGTCAGAGCAGGAGAAGGGGACCAGTCCCACTGACACTCTTTGTGGGCTACAGTAGCTGGGGAAGAGCTCTCTGAAGACAGAGGAGCCAAACAGAAGCCTTAGTGAGAGCAGAGCATATGAGACGCAAGCGTCGGAAAACTGAGCCACCTTGCGAAGAGGACCAGCAAGGGGGCAGGCCTGCAGCAGGCAGCACGGTGGTCAGCATGGGTCCGGCAGAGGGCAAGGATGAGCGAAAGAAGAGGGCCCAGGGCTCCTTCCATGCATCATGGGGATGAGCAGAACCACTAGGGACAGAGTGCAGTGCCCTGACTGCAGATGTAGAGATCAGCAGCTGCTCTGAAGGAGCAGAAAGTGAGGGAAGCATGGGGCCTGATGGGAGATGGGGGAAGAAACGACCACGTTTCATTGTTCCAGGTATAGTGGCTGGTAGCTTGCGCTTATGTGTCACTGGTAGACATGGCAAACACTGTGGGTGAAACATCTGTGAAGCTGACAACAGAGATGAGGTCAGAGGGGAAAGGGAGGAGCCACAAGCAGCTCAGAGATGTGGGCCCATCCGCTGAGTCACGCAGGAGGAAGAGGGAACTGAGCACACTTAGATATATTTTAATGACATAAGGGATGAGAACTGCTGCTGTACTGAAGTCGGCTTTGACAGAAAGATGCAACTCAAGGGTGACTCTAGGATTTGGAGCTTGCATTACTACGATGGTTATTAAAGGAAAAGCAAGGTCTGCAGATTCTGAAGCTGGAGAATGCCAGACAGCATCAGGGTTTCACAGAAGCATCACAGAATCAGATCCAAAACCCCAGTCTGTAGATCTCTAGTTTCTCTAAAGAAAGACCTGAGGGGGCTAGGCAGATATCTCAGTAGTCTAAATGCCTGCCTGGCAAGCAGATGGACCTGGGTTCAATCCCTGGAACTACGTGCTATGCCAGCCCCAGAATACCAGACATGTAATGTTGGTCACTGAAACCAGGAGTGGTGGTGCATGCCTATAATCCCAGAACTAGGGAAGCCAAGACAGGAGGATCACTGAGCCTGAGATGTGTACCGAGATCCTGTACCAAATAAATAAACAAAAGATTAAAAAAATAACAACAAAGACCTGAGAAAGTACCTTTTGCTAGCCTCATAGATGCACAATCAAATGTTTTCAGCTCAGAAAGTGATGATTAGGTTGCTCGATGGAAATCCTCGCAAGAAAGGTGTGGGAGAAACCCAGGTGGGCATGCAATGGCCACCACAATGCAGTGACACATTAACATGTCCTTGCTCTGTGCACAGCCTGCAGCCCCAGGGCAGCACTCCCTGGTCCACTCCACCTGTGGATCCTGCCTTGCAGGCAGCTGTTGCTCTTAAGGTGTAACCCGGCTGTGACAAAGGTGCCAACAAGGCTCAGAGCCCTTGCATGAGGACTCACTTCCAGAAACAAAGCCTGGATTCCTCCAAGGGCAAAGCAAGCAAACACTCGCTCTACTGTAGATCATATCTTGACAAAGGTAGGGTACTTTTCCTCTGAGTTGGTTTCCATATTTCTCTCTGTTCCCAGCACTGACAGAGACAGAACTGAAAATGAGTCACAGCCCTATCCCCTAGTCTCCTCAGGACAGCTGTTCCAGGTCAGCGTTTCCACAAAGAACTTACACTAGAAACCCAAGAGGGAAATAAAGAAAGAAAATGTAAAAGCTGTAAAGTCATTTTTGTGTTCAGGCAACAAAGGTTCTTGACCCTAGAGTAGGTAAGTGTCTCCTACCAAGCAACAGGCTCTGGTTCATTATGCATCGTGTCCAAAGGCACCTCGCTCAGAAATCCTTAAGAAGGCCATTGGTGCACAACTGTAGGCTTACAGCAGGACATGGCTGCCTCTCTCCTGGATGGTGCTCGGACTAGAAACGCCAAACCAGTGATTATTCAGAGAAGGAATGAGTAGGGATCTGAGTTTCACTCAGTTCCCCTTGGCAAGCTGTGCGAAAACCTCACATTCCTTCACAACCGGAACACCAAGACACAGGTCAGGCAAAGTCCTCACTCTCCATTCCTCCGACCACACAGCACCCCTATTTCATGACATCATTGCATTTCAGGACACCAAGTTGCCATGAGATCAGTGCTGGAGGATCCTCTGAAGCAAGTGACCCTGGCTGGGACTCATGTGGCTGTCTGACTGTCCAGTGACCCCACAACCCCACAAAGCTGATATTTCACACTCAAAGAACAGTAAAGGATAAAAGTCAAATCCACTGCTATTTTGTTGGATACAAAACATAAAGGCATGCATCATCCTTTGAAAAAGTCAGTAAGCCTCTCATGCCACGAAAGGAACACTATCACAGGCAGGCAGAGCTACTTCCGCCCACCATGTTCATTTCCTCTCAGATTTTAACCTTATTACGCAGAGAACCCAAGATACCGACAACGTTTCCACGCCGGAGTCAACTCCCACAGGTGAAAGTGATTAGATGGATGGGAGGACGATGGCGGCTCCTCTTCTCCAGCAAGTTCTACCCTTCCACCCCGTGGGGCAGGCACCGGAACTGCACTGCACAGGTGCTGCTCCGCTGCTTGCACTGGATGCCACGCTTTGGTGGTTTCCTGCTGTTTGTCTCCTCACCCTTCTCTCCCCATCAGAGTCCATAATTTCTGCAAGAAACTTAGAATTTATTTTCCACTTCTTCCGTGCTGCATCACTCAGCCAGCACAGCAATGCCTCCTGATTTTCCACTCCCTCACCCCAGGCGTGGCACACAAGTTCCTATTGGGTCCCACATGTGGACGTGCTCACCCTCTCTGGCATGATTTATGGAAAGGCAACCTCAATTATAATTTCTCTGCATTGACTAAAATGCTGAAAACAAAGAATTGCCAATATGGCACGGTACACAGGCTCTGACTCAAACAGCTTTCGTTGGGAGCCCAGGGCACAGGAAGAGCCCTGCTGCCATGAAGAATTACACAATCCATCAGTGCCTGCAACCAGGAGACCAGGGACTGCTTTCCTGATGCGGAAGGGTGGGCCCTACCACGGGGTCCTCTCAGCACCAACACTGGAAACTCTGCTCTTCCCCCTGGCTGGGCACGTAGAGGGAGCCGGTGTTGCGGGCCAAGTGATTTCGGGAACAGCAGCCAGCAGACGGGAAGGGGTTGGGGATTAAAGCCTAACACTGCATATGCACTTCTAATTCCAGTCCTTGTTTACACATAATAATAAAAATGTGAAACCAGTAACTGAAATGAAAATAAATAGACCTGTTTATCTGCTGGCTGTGGTTTAACTTTCATGCTGCTGATCTGAGGATGGCGAGAAAGCCAGCCGAGCTAGTGTTTCCATCACGGAGGAGAGCGAGGGAACAGCTCGCACACCCAGGCACAGCCGATCTCTCCTACTGGGGCATGCTGGGGAGTAGAGCCGGTGCAGAGGGACTGCAGTGGGTGTCACTCGCTGGGAGAGGAAACAGCACGGCAAAATCCAAGCCACCTTTCAGCTACCTTGACACAGACCTCTTGATCTTATTTTTTAATCCCTTTTCTTATGGAGGTTTCTTCATCACAGCCTTAAGCCTTAGCAATCATCAGGGCTCCTTGGAAGACAATTTTTTCCAAAAGCATCATGTGTGAAACACGTCCTGAGAGGGCGCAGCTGTCACTCTGGACCTGCACAGTCTACCACGGATCAGCTACCATCTGCCTTCTGGGGCCGCCTCCAATCTCCAGTATGCCCCAAATTTGATACTCTGGATGCAATCACTAAGGAGCCATCTCTTGACAATTAGGATACTGCGTATTTGTGAAAATTACTTATTGAAATTAAGAATTCTTTCTTTAAAATTACTAGATTTTCCTTCATGAGGGACATAGTCTCATGGGAGCTTCTGGTGGGCTGAGGCACGAGGACCACAAGTCCAAGCTCAGCCTGCAAAAGCAAGAGTCCACCATTAAAAGAAATATTTTTTTAAAGATTTAAGAAATATTTTTAGCTTACAGAAAAATTTCACTAGCAGAATTAACATCTTCTGTTACTAGTACAGCGCACTATAAAATTTATGAGATAATTCTGACAATTAAAATTAAACTTCACAGTTCACATTAGGTCCATTCCTTACTATACATGCTATGCATGTCTTGCCACATGCATTCACCATTTTACTGTGACACAGAATAGTTTCAATGCCCTAAAAGCATGTGCCCTGGCTCCTGCCCCCTCCAGGCCTCCGCAACACTGATCTTTTACTGTTTCCCAAGTTACACCTGTTGCTACATGTCACACACTGGGAGTCATACAGTAGGTGTGCTTTCCGGCTGACTTCTTTTACCTAAAAAGAATGGCAAGTATCTTCTAGGTCCCATTGTCTGTGTGGAACTATCGTCTTTGATTTTCTTTTCTAGCCTGTAAAGATAGGGCCGGAAATGGGATCTCACATGCCTGTAGGATGCGCCCTTGCCCAGCCTTCCTCTTTCTTAACTGAACTCTCTGAAACCAGGCACAGAAACATGAAAAACAGCCAGAAAACATTTGAGCTTCCTAATATTTGTAAGGGTAACACCACAAAGATAGATTTCACATTATCTACTATGCATTTACAGATAGGTCAAGAGGATGAACCAAAATTATCCCATTTCAGGGGACATTATTCTAATTGCTAGTTATTATAATTATGCATTATTAAAATTAGAATATATTCAAGTGGAAGCCTGGGGAGATAGTTCAGTGCTTTAAGTACCTGCCTGGCAAGCACAAGGATGTGGATCTGACCCCCAGTACTGCGTGCCATCCTGCTGTGCCACCCACCAAAACTAGGCATGGTAGTTGGTGGTATATGCCTGTAATCCCAGTGCTGGGGAGGCTGAGACAGGAGGATCGCTATGAGTCCAAGCTGCATAGAGAGACCCTGTACCAAACAAATAAATAAAAAAGATTAAAAAGAGTTGAAGTGTTAAAAAAAAACAAAAAAAAACCCACTGCTTTAATGTGAAAACAGCCCAGAAGAAATATAGGTTATGCTGCCTCGTTAATTCTATCTCAGTACATGCGATGGTTTCAATATGTCCCTGGAATGTGTGCGATGGTGACTCAATCCCTCATGCTGGTGGTGGAAGGTGAGGTCTAACAGGAGAAACTCAGATTAGGAAAACACCACCCTGTGATGCATTGCTGCCTATTACACAAGGGCTTTGGGCTTCTCACTCAGTATCTTGTCTTCTGTCTGCCTGCCTGTCTCTGCCTCTGGCTCTGCCTCTGGCTCTGTCTCTGTCTCTCTCCCTCTCTCTCCATCTTTCTCCATCTCTGTTTCTCTGTCTCTGTCTGTCTCTCTGTCTTTCTGTCTCTCTGTCTCTGTCTCTGTCTCTCTCTATCTCTATCTCTTTTTCTCTCTCACTCTCCATTCCTTTGCCTTTAAGCCATGGGATGCCCCCATCAAGAAGTCCCTCACCAAACATTGACCCTTGTCTGTCTTGGAACTTTCTACTCTCCAGAATTGTGTTGCAATACAATTCCTACATGGCTTGCCCATCATGGGTATTCTGTTAGAGCATCATGAAGCAGGCTAAGGCAGTAGACCCCTGTGCTGGTGGGCCAAACAATAGCCCCTGGTGGCATCTGGAAATCCAGGAATGGCAAGGGTGTGTTCAGGATGTTTTGGGCTTGTGGCTGCCTACAGCACATGCCCTGCATATGGAAACATGTGGTCTCTGGGAGCAGTGAATTACTGCAACAAATGCTACACAATCAGCTGGAGTTTCTGTGCTTGGCTCGGATATAGAGATGAGTGTGATAGGATTTGTTCCCTGCTGATTAGTTGTCGTGTCATATGGAAGTTCTTCTAAGAGGAGAACAACATGAGTTCAGGGGTGAGATGGTGAGAGCCAGGTCCCTAACCCCCAGCTCTGGGGCTGGTTTCACAACCTTGAATGCATCAGACAAATCCAGCACTTATTATGTGTCTGTAGTACTTTGTAAAGGAGCAAAAGAGTTCTTTTAATTTTTCTTTGGTTTTGATAACAGAACTTTTAAAGAATATAATAATCTGTACAGAAGATATATGCACTCCAATTTACCATTGTAGTCCAACGTTGCTTCAGTGTATGACCTACAGATGCCTAGCCTGCATAGAGAATCCAATATTGACATGAGTATGACATGAACTTTAGAAAAGGCTATAGCTTAACCTGACAAGGAAGACAGGAAACTTCATTTAAAGAAACATGTAAGAGGCCCTTGACCTAAGCACCCCTCTTTGGGTAAATAGCAAATATCTTGGTGTCCTGGATTTTCCATGAAGGGAGGTATGACACCAAGCACATAGCCAGAAGGTTCCTGATGCAGCAGTAAGGCTATTGCCAGAGACTTGGAAAGAAAACACTGTATTCTCTGGGCAAAATAAACTTGAGCTCTCCTTTGGGCACCAAGATTAAGTGAACCCAGAAAGGAGAAAATGTGTCTGAATTTTGCTCATATTCACAGACTTTGCCAAAAACCAAGATTCAAGGCAGCAGACTGACTAATCTTGCAGGAGATATTTCAAAGCAGTCTGATGTTAAGGCAGTGGCATGGCAGCTTTGGGGGGCTTTCAGACAGATTTATGTTGAGAATCAGGAGCAAAAGGCTCAGCCGAATGGTTCTAAACTTTTTGCGTTTGGCCAAAAAGAAGTTCTAGTAAAGGTATAGCCTGCAAGAATGGAGTGGAGAAAGTGGTTGCTGAAAGGGAACAGGACAAGGAACAGAAGGCCTGAAGGCAACACCAGAGCCAGCAGGACTCCACCCCTGGCAGCCTCAGCATGCAAAGGTAAAAGACTTTGCTTTGAGAAAAGAGCCCCAGGGCAACCATATGTATGAGCAGCAGCATCCTATGGAAGAGTTTCCTTGCAATCAGGTTCACAGCGCTCAGCAATCCAGCACTTGCCTGGACAAGAAGGAAGCCTGGCCACTGTTCCAGCTGGCAGCCGACCCTGGTGCAATTCCACATGGGCCTGCTTTTAGGTGCATGCAGAATGCGACAGCCTGGGATCAGAAAGGCTTCCATCCAGTTTTCAAAGGAGACATGGGAGCTGAGGTGTGTGCCTGAAAGGGCAGTGTATGCAGCTGCAAGTGTCAAATTGGAAGCACAGTGCAGGCCCTGGAGAGGCAAAGAACCCTGGGATGTAGATCATCTAAGGAAAACCATGAGTGGAGAGCAAATCCAGATCAAGCCAAAAGCCCGGAAGCTACCACCACTGGAAGTGCTACCAGAGCAGAGCTACAAGCCCCTTGGAACTCACATCTTGCCATACCTTTGACAGGATCCTGGGCATGGAAGCATGAGACACGAAAACACAGGAAGTAATGTTTGCCATGCCTTGGGCTTTGGTCTTTTCTGGGTCCTGTTCATTTGCATCCCCTTTCTGGAATGGGAATGTTTATCCTGTGCCACCATACAGTGGAGCCTTGGCCCCGAGCTTACCTCATTCTGTGATTCTGGGCAAGATATGCATGTCTGCTCCCCACTATGCAGAGCTTGAAAGTGTGAGGGAGATTCTGCCAGACACTTGTGTTTGCAAATTGAATTATTCACAAACCAAAGACCTTGTGAGCTTGGGTGCCCCTGCATTCGGAAGTATTTAACTTTTCACTTTTACTGGGCTTGCAGCTGAAAGTTTGTCTTAAATCTCAGAAAAGACTTTGAACTTGGACTTTTCAGCAATGCTGAAACTGTTATGACTTTGGAAACTCTTGGAGCTGGACTAAATTGCTTTCTGCATAATGGGATGCACATGAGCATTTGGGTCCAGAGGCAGAATGCTCTGACTTGGATCTAGACATCTTCCCAAAGCTTTATGCTCTCATGGGTGGGACTTTTCAAAGACAATTAGATCTTATGAGTGCAGACTAATGGCGTGTGAATGTGGAGAACTGAGTAGGACCACAGATTGGTTTAGCACCGATCGTGTGTACAGGTAAAAGGAAGCCCTGCCCTGGGTGTGGGTGGTACCAACCAATAGGCTTGGAGCCTGAAAAGAATATGAAGGGACACAGAGAGAGCAGGCTTGCTGCTTTCCTTCTGCTTTTCCATGGGCTGTTTCTCTTCTACGATGCTCCTGTGCCATGGACCCTGTCTTAGAGCCAAGGGACGATGGGCTGAAATGTCAGTGATGCTTAAGCCAAAATTGTGAAACAATATAGACTCTTCTCTCTTTAACTTGTGGGTGACAGGCATTTTGTCCCAGCAACCAGAAAGTAACTAAGATAATGATGCTGGCGGGAATACAGACAGGAAAGGGCAGGCTCAGGAGGTTTAAGGTGAGAACAAGAACTATAGTTTCATCCTGGCAAAGATCTTGTCTAATGTTGTTTCTAGATCTTCAGACTTTGGGTCAGACTGAATTTAAAGGTAGCAGGCTAATTAATGTGATGTTGGAGATTTCAAGTCAGCCTAGTGTTCCTGCTGTGCCTTAAATGCTGCTCAAAGCTTTTAGCCTGATTTACAATAAGAATTGTAAAGAAAAAGCCAAGCTGAATGATCTGAAAACTTTGCAGCATAGCTATAAAGGAAATGTCTGTAAAGTTGAGGCCAAACAGACCACGGTTGCTGAAATGATTTGCATTTTAAAAAGGCAAGTACTTTGTATCAGGACAATAAGAAAGATGGCTCAAGAACACCCCAGGGAAGGACCAGACTCCATCCACTGCAGGCTCAAATATGGAAAAGGACTTGGCTTTGAGAAGAAAATCCCAGGACATCCCACTGATTCCCAGCTGCCTAGGGCACTGTTTCTTCACGTTTAGCTATGCAGGTTCTCAGAGGGCCCTGCATCCGTGTTCCAATGTGACCAGGACACTGCTAGAGCCAGCAGCAGACTTTGGCATCATCCACATGGTGCTGATTTTTCAAGCATGAAGAATATAAGAGTTTTGGGTTAGAGAGGCTTTCATCCAGATTTTAAAAGGCCTAGGAAGCAAGAGAAACAGGAGTGACGGAGTCACCATCATTGGCAGGACTCTCTGAGAGGGTGATGCTTCAATCTGCGAGTAAAGCTGAAGGTGAAGTAGAGACCTCAGGAAGCCAGATGTGCCAGAAATATGGAACATCTGCTGAGGAGCACAGACAGCAAACGGGGCCAACCCAAGCGAGAGGCCACCCTGGCTACAGCTGGCGGCTTACAGGTGCAGGGCCACTCAAGCGCACTGAGCTCACATCTTAGCACTACTTGTCCTGGCTACCATACACGAAACCACAGAATTTAGTATTTACCCTTCTGACTCTCGCTCTTGCTTTGGTCTGATTCTTTCTATTCCCTTTATTCCTCCCTCTTGGATAAGAACATTCAGTGGTCAACTTTACTTTTGATTTTATTTTATTTTATTTGCCGAACCGGGGATTTGAACTCAGGCCCTTGCTCCTGCCAGAAAAGTGCTTATTCCACTGAGCCATCTCCCCTTACTTTTGATTTTTACGCAGCTCACACCTAGGAGTTTGCTTTGAGTCTAAAAAGAAACTCTGTACTTGGACTTTTCAGTAATGCGGGAACTGTTAAGACTTCGTTGACTCTCAGAGATAGATTCAATGTATTTGATACGGTATAGACATAAGTCATTTTAAGGGACAGGGATGTAATGTTATGGTTTGGGTAGAACATGTTCACCAGAACTCATTCGTCACAGGTATGGCTGGGGGAAGGAGACTGGACCACAGGAACACTATCCTCGTTGGAGTAAGACCTCATGGAATTCATGGCTGATGATGTGGTTAGGCAGCCTAGGATTCCTGCTGCACCATAGATACTTCTCAAAGCCTTTAGCCCAATTTATAATAAGAATCATGACAAAAAAGGCGGGGCTGGTTTGTAGGTGGTCATTGGGTGCACGACCTGCAAGGATGAGTCCTCATGTCTGACGCTACTTCTCTCTGCTTCTTAGCTTCCAAGAGGTGAGCAGGTTTTCTGCATCATGTCCTCCTGCCTTATAACCCACCATCTGAGACTTCAAACACATAAGCTAACTTATGCCTTTTGTCTTTTACATTGTGGATGCCGGGTATTTTGTTCCAGTGCATGGAAAGCCACCTACTCCATGCATCTTTCTCTGAATGTTGGAGCTAACAGACCCCATAGGGTCTCCTGCAGCTTTGGACAAATGTAACTTCTGTTTTCCATCCCATTTCAACAGCACATTCCCTACGCAGTACCTCGCCACGGTAAAGCTGCGTCACATCACGAAGAAGTGAGGCTGTGTGCCACAGCCAACATCAGCCAGTGAAACAGGCCTCTTAAAAGTGGGCAGGTCTTGCAGGTTGATCTACTATGCCTTGGTTAATGAAGTTTTTATTAGTTGCTGTAGGGAACATAAAAAATAACCTGAGGAGAATCCTTGACAATCAGGAACCTTATGACTTCAAGCAGATGGCAGATGCATGCCTAGACCAACAACAGAAGGAACAGAGTTCACGGAGATGAAGAGGAGACTTCAAGAGCGAAACCACCACCCTGTAAAGCCGTAAAACTTTAGAAGACTGGCACTTCAAAGTGCTGTGTTTGCTGAGCAACCCTGTGCTCACTTGTTGCTTCTCTGCTCTATTCTCAATATTCTCAGCACTAACAGAGCCATGAAGCCAGTTATGACCTTGCAGTTTTTCAGCTGAACTGTGTGATCTACAAGCGCATCCTCTAGCCATAAGATGCCTGGCTGACCAGCACTTTCAGGCTGGCTGCTCCTCCAAACTCTGCTGTTAAATGATCTTTTACCTATGAATCTCCAGAACGGACCATTTGCCTGATGCCACTCAGAAATGGAGAGCAAGCTTCCCATATGTCCATTGCCTCACAGAGTTCTATGAATTGGTTAACAGCACTGCCCCATAAGGCAGGGACCTTCCACTATTGCTACCTCGGCTGTGAGGAGATGCCCTGGCTTCACACACCCAGCACAGCCATTCCAAAGACACACTGGAAAAGAGGTGGAGGCTTCCCTCAGAAAAAAAAAAAAAAAATCCCTTTATTATAACCACAAGTAGCCTGGCTAATTATCCACAGTGGCAGAAGAAAATATTACTAGCACGGGAGAACAAGCAAAACTTAATCTTTAAATGAGACGTAACAGAGTTTCTTGTACTGCATCAAAGTCACGGTTAAAAATTCTGTTCTCCCAGGGAGAACACTGCTCACTTGATTCCAGGAGGCAAGTGAGCTTAAACATGTCTTTCCCCTGAGGCAGTTTGCGAGATTAATAATATTGCATATGCTATTTTAGGAAAGTGGTTTTTTTCCCCCATCTCTATAGTCCTCAATAACATTTATTTTGTGAGTTCTCAGAAGGCCACCAATCTATTCCCCTACAGGCACAATGACAGAAGAGAGACAGAAGACTTTGACAGGGGACAAAGGACTAGAGTGGCCCCAGGAGCAAGGGTGTCTGCCCTCAGGGCCCCCATCACAACAGACACAGAAGAACCTCGGTGGACTTTGTCTTCCATGATACTCATGTGCATGAGAGGGACTGCAAAGCAGGGGTCCCCATGTGCATCCACAGTCACAGTTCTACAAGGGACAGCTATTTACCTGTTGGTCAGCTCGTATTCTACAGAGGTGGCTGCTAAGCCCCCTTTTGCTGTACAATTACCTCTGGGTAATACTTCAGCCTTTAACAAAAAACTATATGGAATATGTATGCAATATTTGTAATACAGAGCAGATAACATGACATCATGAAGCACAGAGAAAAACAGCTCAGATTCTAACAGCAAAAGCTAAGCGGTAGAACCTGAGCTCTTCTGCTGCAGAGAGCTCAGTGATCCTCCTGTGAGAATCCATAAGAATTTGGTGTCTACCGTCTCACTGCTTTACAGGATAATTCAATGCTACATGTTTGTGTCTCTTAAATACGGTATTATCAAGCCTTTCTTTCTCTTTCATTCTTCTTTCTTTCTTTCTTTCTTTCTTTCTTTCTTTCTTTCTTTCTTTCTTTCTTTCTTTCTTTCTTTCTAGTGCTGGGGATTGAACTCAGGACCCTGCGCTTGCCAGGCAAGCACTTATTCTACTGAGCTATCTCTCCAGCCCAATCATTTATTGTTTCTAGAATTTCAGGGCAGTTATCTCATGTTGCACACAGTCTAGTTAATATGACTTTTTCCACCTTGGATTATCTTTCTAAGATCATTAATTGTCCAGCACTCTGCTGTGTCCATGTAATACAATTTATCCAGTCTCCTTTCAGAACACAGCTGAGTTATCACCAGCTCTTTGCTCTAAGAAGCAATTATATGTGAACATCCACATCTCCCAGCCAGTGTCTCCCCAGGGTCCCTGCACAGGGGTGGACTGTTCAGTTGTAGGCTTTGCCCTTAGCTGGCATTGAAGGCGCTGTGGCTTGGTTCCCAAAGTGATTGTTCAAGTTTACTCTGCTCTCCAGACCCTCTAGGGTTCTCTCCGTGCTTTACCCTCATCCACACTAAAATCACACTGTTCTTAATTCTGACAGATGGTAGCCACTAAGCCGTACCCAATCCAGGCTTTATCAGTGCTGAGCTGATTACTAATGAGGGTCAGTGCTTTGCCATGTGCCGTCTCTGCCCGCATCCATTTGCGCTGTCTCAACTGTACATCATCAGTTGTGGAGCTTATGAACCAGGGACATTTATCTCCCACCATCCTGGAGGCTGGGATGTCCAAGGCACTAGGAGAGGTGTCCAGTTAGGGTCCACTTCCGGGCATGCGGGTGGCACCCGGGAAGGGAAGAACTTCTGCCACCTCTGGCCTCGGAGGCACTCGTTGCACCCACGAGCCCCCCCCACCTTCGTGGCACCGCCTGGTCCCCTTCACAGGCCTGCTCCTCCCTAGCACCACCACACTGGAAATTAGCTTCAAAATGTTAATTTGAGAGAAATACAAAAACTCAGAGCATGTGTTCTTCCCTCAGTGTCATTTTCCCTCAAGGCATATTTCCTCTCAGATGGGAAACTTTGCATTCATCATGAGTTACTTATTTTTACTTATTATTGCTTATAATTGCCCAACATTTCCTTATATTAAATGGATCCTCATCTTTTGATAGCTGTCTGTCTTGATTTCTTTTCACTCATGCCCAATACCCAAAATCAAGGAAGGAAAGGTTCATTTACCTCAGAGTTTGTGGAGGCTTCTCTCTATACTCAGCTGGCTTCCAAGCAGTGGCATGTGGCAGAGAGTAGCAGAGTATGGTGGCAGGAAACAGCAAAGAGCAAAGGGATGGGCAGCAGCTGTCGCCCCTAGCCAGGCTCTCTTACAGCATATTACATAGCCCCTTATATTGTGTTATATTATACTATATCATATATGGTTATGTTATGTTTTATGTGTGTGTGTGTGTGTGTGTGTGTGTATCTCCCCTCCTTATATTACAAACAAGCTCCCCTGGGGCTGGGGTGTAGCACTCACACAATGCCCTTTCCTCTCACACAGGATTAGGATGTTCACAAATTAAGAACCCTGGCTCTCTGCTGAGTCACTTAATTTAACTTCTAAACTCAAGTTGACACAATGTATCAACCATACACTGCGAAAGTATTACCTTTAAATCTATGGCTTACCTTTCCTCACACTTTCAGTGGTACCTTGATAAACAGCCGTTCTTCATTATTATGAGCATTAATATAGCATATGCATTCACCTCATCACTGGCATTTTTGCATCTTAATTCAGATGCTTTCTCTTCTTATAAGATATAAACGTAGTCCGTCCCCAATTTTTTTCTTAAAGGTTAGTATTTGTTTCACATATTTAAGTCAGAAATTCATCAGGAATTTTATTTTTGCATTCATTAAGAAGTTCAGATCCAAGCTTATTTCTTTCCTTGCATAACTGACTGTCCCAGCTTACCAATACTTGCTGTTTTATGAGGGCAACTTCATTGCAGCAAATTAGCATCTGTGTTTTACACAGATCTCTTCTGGACTCTGTACTACTTCTCAAATAATCATACCCGTGTGTGTGTGTGTGTGTGTGTGTGTGTGTGTGTGTACACGTGCATGCATCTGCCTGCCTGCCTGCCTATTTGTCTGTCTCTGTCTCTGCGTGTACTCACAAATTAAACAGGATAATAGAATGAAACTATAACTCTGAAATCTGCCCCCTTGCCCAGCCCAGCCCAAGGACACCTGCTCTGTCCCCTCAGAGAGAGTCTCACATTCCTTGGGTCCCTGCCCTAACCCTGCTCTGGGCTGGCACCTAGCTCCACTGCACCTGTTGACCACTTTCATTGCTTAGATTGAAGCAGAACAACTTCCCAAGAATTGATGTTTTTATGTTACTGAGGATTCCAGTCAACACGCATGGTGAATTTTCTCTCTCCAATTTGGTTTTCCTTAGGGCCTTTTAATAAAGTTTTAACATTTTTTCCCTAAAGTTCTAACATAGCTTCTGTTTCATCTGTTCTTGTTGGATAGTGCACAAAGACACAAAGTTCATATTGTAAGTGTGTTTTCTAACTCGTGATTGCAGGAGAATAAAACTCCACTTGATTTTACTCACAATAAATTAAAATTATTACATTTATTAATTTGTTCTCTGAATTTTACATATAGAGAATATTATCTATTTTTTATCTTATTGTGATGAGTAACCTGCTGTCAGACCTATTTGCACAAAACTATAGCTTCAACTTCCTTCTTGTCATGAATCTTTCAATATGAAATATGAGGGCCGGGGAGATGGCTCACTGGAATAAACACTTCCCTGGCAAGCACAAGATCCTGAGTTCAATCTCTGGCTCCACAAAAAAAAAAATATGAAATATGAGGGCAAGAGATTATTCATCAGAGAAACATGGCCACTGCTCACCAACTTGTCTAATGTAGAAGAGGCATCCACTGGGATTTCCTCAGCACGGACCCCTCACACTGAAAGCGTGCATTTACTGAACTTGCTCCTGTGCCTCTACAGCCTTTTGAGTGTTCCGTCATCAGAACCAAATACCAAAGAGAACGCAACGAACTAGGGGAAACTTCTACACTGTGGACACATGGGCCGTGGAAGCCCACGGCTTCTCTCCTGCATGCTGCTAAGTGCCCCTGTTGGATAGCTGGCTGGCAGGTGTTACCACCTCGCTGGAGAGACAAGAAACCTGCTGAGACTGGTTTGGAACTCTGTTACTATCCTCATGAAACCTTCCTAGAAAACCCTACCTAAAGTGCATCCTTCCTAGCCTGGCCTGTTACAGTCTGTTTAGCACTTTAATCAACTGTATGTTATCAGACCAACAAGCACAATCGCTGACCAACCCCATTCAGCCATCTGTTATAGCAAGTGTTACATTTTTTTAAAAAATTCATACACATAATAATTCTCCATGGCAAGAGTTCCTACTATTTCTTGGTAGTCCCATGTTCCTAGATCATTGTCTGGATTATTGATAATGTTCTATAAATAAATTGATAGAGAGAGGAAGAGCAATGGAAAGAGAAATGGAAGCAGGGGAGTACACAACTTGCACTTAGAAATGCTCAGCACCATAGCTGGCCTCTAGAGCACCCTCTGCTCCTCTAAAATGGGAAGGGAAATTACCTCAGGTCCTGTATGCACAGACCCTACTATCTGTCAGAGCTAGCAGGAGAAGTTATGCCATCCAGACAATAGTCACATTAACCCTAGAACAGCTCGGCCTACTCAGGAGCAACAGGAAAACTCCCGGATGCATCTCGCAGAGATTTCAGGAGTCTCAGAATCACCAAGCTCCGAGAAAAAAGCCAGATGCACAGGACAAGGGCACACTGCATGCTGCCAGCTGTGTAGAGTACAGATTACCCTAAAGTGACAGAGAGCAGAGGGGTGTGAATCTGGGACCAGAGGTGGAGGGAAGGATAGTGAAGGTGAAGGCAAGGTCTATATTTTGGCAGTTTTATAAATGATCATGATGGTTCCAGCTCTTCGAAATGTGTGATTTAAATGAATAGGTTTATTATATATGAATTATTTTTTAAGAAAGTTATAAGGTGGATATGTTGTTCCAGGCTCAGAGTAGGGCAGACAGACTCTTCAGTTTGGTCCCCTGTCCAGTGCACAAGTGCAGCGAGGCTTCTCGTGAATTGGTCAGCCTAGACTTCCAAAATAGTGTGGTGTGAACCAGGAATCATGTTGGCTTTCTCCTCCCCTGCTCTGCGCTGCTCCAGGTCCCTCCTTCTCCTGATTCTGAGACATCCTCTGGGAGCATGTCACGCCTGTACCAGTACCGGCTCACTGCGCGGTCTTGCCAGCGCTCTCCACATGAGGGTTGGCTAACTCCATGTGGGGCCAGGTAGGCAGAACCTTCAGTATCTCCCTAGAGAAGCTCTCTGTGAACCAAGCCTGCCCTTCCTTTCTATAGGTAGTGTTTAACCATTAGAAAAATACCCAAGAAAGAAAAAGAAGAAACTGTGCTTCCAATGGAAAGATTTTTCATTTAAATGCACTTTATTGTGTGATGTATTCCTTTAATTAAAGTGTGAGTCTGGGTGCATTGGTTGCTATTACGGTGCAATTTCTCATGTTTATTGAATGCAAGAGTAGCCAGAGTAATGCAAGGCGGCTGCTGCAGCAGCTCAAGCACAACTTAAAGTGGCAGTGCCCTGCTCTGCAGAATCTCTGAGGAGCTCATAATCTGCATGGCGATTTGGGGTACTGGCCAGGCATGAAGAGATGCTCTCTGTCCATGGTGGGAGGTAGGGTCTAGAAAGCCTCTTTTCCTTCCTAACTCCAATGTCTGGCTCATGTGCTGAACTCCTCTTGCATCCTTCACTGAAAGCAGAAACAGAGAAGCATCCAGCACTAGAAAATTCCCAGCACCTCCAGAAGTGGCACAGGAACAAGAATTACTACAGCAGAGCCGTGACCATCCACGCTGCCTTAGGTTGCAAAAGCATGTTTGTGTTTCTTGGTGGGCCTTTTGTGAGAATGGGAGAAAACAACCTCCTATCATTGTCCCCTACATGTGACCTTCTATTTAGATGTCCCCCAAGTACCTTGCACCATCAAAGGTGGTGCTTCTCAGAGGTGGCTGAACCATCGGTAAGTGATGGATTAGAGCTGCATGACACTGCAATTGACTAAATTGGCTTATCATACTTCTGGTGAGGAATAAAAGTCCCACCCTGGCGTGACTGGTAGCAACTCGTAGACATCTATCTGGGTGGATAGACAGAGCAAGAAGGTGCAGCTCTGGATGTGGCTGCCTATCACAAGGCCACGAACTCTTTCTGCTCTGCAGTGCGCCCTGCCCTGCCACATTGTCATGGACACAGCCATCCCGGAGCTGAAACCTCTACAGCTTTCCTCCTCTTACTTCTGGGAGTTGGATACTTTGCCTCAGCAAGGATAAAAGGATCTAAGTCACTTCCCATCCTGACTTGGGAACTGAGATGCAGGGTTGGCACCTTGATCACAGATACAGAAAATAGTGGCCACCCTGGAGCCCGGACATGAGCTCTTCCCACCGTCCCAGAGCTCACAGGTCCTGTGTCTGCTCTGACAGTGCCACAGGTTACAACCAATTTAGGAACGTTCCTGGAAAACTCTTTGGGTTTTAGTCTCTTCATCTGTTAAAAAAAGAGAATGTCCATGCAATTGCTAAATTCTGAGTCTCTTGCTATTTCCATAAACTCAGAGATGGACAGCTGGAGAAAAGCAGCTTTTCCCACAATCATCAGGAGGGTGGTTAGTTCCTGCCGAGCCGGGACGCTCTACACTGCAGAGAAAACCTGGATATTTCTTTAGTTACAAACCCTAGAGGTTTTGTCACCCCTCAAAATTACTGATGAGATGTTATCAAGTAGAAACATGAGACATAAAACAGTCGTGCAGCAGGAGTGTAACACGCTGATTCATCAACCCACACCTGCCACACACCTTGCACACAGCCCTGTGCTCCCCATGCTGTGCAGTGCCGCACTCCCTGCTCACATGGCAGAAGGCTGTCCTCCTGTTGTTCTTCTCTCCACAGACAAGTCCCTAGGCCTGCAGGAGACCTTTCCCTTCTGATTAGATTACAGAAGTCAGGGATTTAAAAATAGCACCCTTTTGGATGTGGCTCTGCATTTATCACTTTCTGCTAGGGATACAATGGAAGTGTTTCTCTGGTTGTTGCATTCTTCCCCCTATAATTTAAATTCTGCTTGTTTCCCCAGGGCCTTTAAAAACTACTAGTCTCTCAGATTTCTTCAGCATGTACTGGCATCTTGTATTGGCTTAAATTACTGACTTCTCAATGCCATGCTTTTAATTCTTCAACTTGGAAATAAAAAAAAAAAAAAAAAAAAAAAAAAAAAAAAAAAACTATCTCACAAGGTTACTGTGATACAAGAAGGAACAAAGCCCTAAGCACAGCGCCTGGCATGCAGCAGCCACTTAGTAAGTGTGCATCAGGTCTAAGGACCTAGAGCAATGGATGTGCTTCAGACTCAGCTCCCCCAGGGCACTTGGAGAAAGTGCAGAGGACAACATGCTGATACACCCCAGTCTACCCTGCTCGGCCTGCCCTCCCTGTCCTCTCACTAATAGCAAGGCTGAAGTACCCAGCATGACCTGAAGTACCCAGCGTGTGCATGAAGTCTCCTACCATGAAGCTCTTCATAGGAATCAGTGGGACAGAAACTGCAACCCAGATGCCAAGCCATAGCTGACAGCCATGTCACTGTCACAGGTCCAGCCAGAAGGGAGCCAAAAACCTTTGAGTTCATCCAGGCTCAGGCATGTGTGGTTGTCTGGAGCCTGGCAAAGTGAGAGAGGGGTTCTCCTGGTGGGGTGTTTCTATAGATATCAGTGAAATGCAGACCTCCATTGAAAAATGGCACATTATGCATTTACAGTAAACTGAGTACTTAGAATTTACTGAAGGAGAGACAAGGTGTCTCATGTTCTGCACAGAACATTCTGCAAAGCTGACTGCCTGGTAGATCAAAGAGGCCTCCCGGAGGTGTGGTAGTGGGGCAAAAATGCGCTAAGCAGAAATCAAGATCAAGCTGTGCAGCAGGAATTTGCTGGTCTAGTGATTCCTCTGTTCCTTTTCACTCCTTTCCAACACACATCTTTCCTCATCTTGTAGGTCAATTCGATTCCCTCTTCCTTTGTTATCCATCAAGTCACACCCACCCCATGGGACCTTCTCCTGGAAGGCTTTCCTCCTTGGTGTGTAGCTGCTGACCTGACTTCTGACTCCTGCTCTTCTCCCTTCTGAGGCCCATGAAAACAGCCCATACTCAGCCTGCTCCTCCATTACACCCAGCTCCAAGCACCTGGCACCCAGTGACAGTACTTCTCTCAGTGCACAGCATGGGAATAATCCTCTGAGCAAGTGCTCATGTCATATACTAACCACCTTGCCTGATGGTTTTGGTCCAGAAGCCAGAACCTGTAATTAAAGCTGAGAGTCTGCCAGGTGGATCTCATTTCCTTCCACCCCCTTACTCACTTTTCCAAGCCTCCAGCTCACCCTCACCCTCACCTGAACAAAGTTCCTCTTGCTCCCCAGACTCCCTTTTCCTTGTCCATTCATTCTCCCCACCTTGTGGAGAGGGATGAAAATGGGGACTGCAGTGGTACCTTCCCCACTGGGCGGCAAGAATCTGATGATCTTCCAAACCAAAGGATGTGGCCTGGCACCTGGAGCCAGATACAGCTATTACAGCCACCACTGCTCATGGGTGTGTGGGTAGGTGTGCGTGCACACACACATGAATTTCCTCACAACACTGAGCCTGCAAAGATTCTTTAAAACAGAATGTATGTCACGCAGCTCACCATATTTTGCAACACAGGGCTGCACAGAAAATAGATCCATAATATCAATGGGCCACTAGTGAAGTGTCCACCACTACTCAGGACAACAGAGACAGGGAAACCACAGACAATGCTGGACTAGAGTCACTTTTTTTTCCATTCTTAAGAAAGATGTTTCCAAGGCCGAGTCCTCACTAGAGTGAGGATTGTGCACAGTGGCTCCCTGTCACCCATCTCTTCTGCGCACCACTACATCTCAAGCACCTGTTCTATGGAGCCTGCCAGGACAGAGACCAAGTCCCCGCCTTCTGAGAGCTTTAGTTCTAGTGGGAGGAGCAGATCAGAGACAAAGGAACATCTGTTGTGCAGTGCGAGGAGTGCCTAAAAATGGTGAATCTTACAAAGCATTTCTGAAAGATGGAATTTGAGCAGACAACGCCAGTTTCAGGGCATAATGTACATCCCAAACAGGAGTGCAAGACAACAGGATGGGGACAGACTATAGAGTGGCCGGGAAACAGCCAGGAGCTGCAAGTGACAAGAGCAAGGGGATGAGTAGGGCTTGCGGGAATTGAGAACACAACTGGGTGGGGCAGAGATGCTGGAGGATTCTGCACAATTTTGTGAGCCATGATTTTGCTCCAGGTGAGCCAGGATCTGTTGGATGTGTTAGAGCCTGGATGCTAGAATAAAGTGTGGATTTTAGGGGGCCACTCTGGCTGCACTGTGGAGAGCCAACCGTCGGTGGGCAAGAGAGGCAGAGGTCGTCACGGCAACCCCAGGAGGTGGGAGAGATGGTCACGCGGATGACAGCATGGCTCAGACATGCAAAGTGAGGACAGCGCGCAGGGGGTGAGGACTGTGGGCCGGATTTTAAAGTGTGTTTACTGAGCTGAGACCATTTCCCTGGAGACTACTTGTACAATATGAACTAAGGGAAGGGCCGAGACTCTAAAGTACTGGTCCCGAGAAATTAGAAGAATTAATGGTGAGAGAAGCAGGTTTATAAAAAGGAGTGAACAGAAACAAGCTGCTTCCCTTTAGAACACTCTGTTTGGCACCCTTTGAGATATCCACATTGAGATACCCGGTAGGCATAAGTAGGCAAATGGGAGAGCCCTGGGAGAACACTGAGGACACACACATAGCATCTAAACCCGGCAGCCTGGATGCAGTGGTGCCGGGAGCAAGCGGGGGCAGAGATGGAAGGTACGTTCTGGGGATCTTCAGGACGTGGGCAGGTCGCAAAGATAAGGAACAGCCACAGAAGCCTTCCAGGAGGGCGCAGCTGGTCAGGAAGCCCTGAAAACGGGGCTCTACATTCCAGGTAATTCTCCTTCACCTTCTTTTGTTTTTTTATTTTTGTTTTTATTTATTCATTTGTAATTTATGGAGCGTCTCTCTTGCCTTCTTTCTACCACCCTGATCGTGCCGCTGGCTTTCTGGGTGGCTTCTACTCATCCACCATCCCACAGCCTTGTATTTCTTTCAGAAAGAAAGATGCCCCCCTAAACATTTCCAGCTTTCCATTGCATCCCGTACATCTCTGCCTTCCCAGAACTTCAGGCATGCATGTGTGTGCTTTGACTAGACTTTCAGCTCGGGATTCCACCCGGGTGAAGTCGAAGCACTGGAGGAGCAGTAACACCAGCTCCTGGGCCAGTCATGCTGCCCTTCCTGTGTGGTTAACTTAGTACACTATGTGTGTATAGTTCTATGTATGCGTAGTTGGTCCCTCTTGACATATGAAAACGGAGGGTAAGAAAGTGTAACCAATGGTCAGTGGGTCCACGGCCACCTCATTCATTAGCAACTATAGTAGCAGTGACAGGCAAACCCGTGTCTTCCTAATTCAGACCCCCAGCTTCCCCAGCGCTGTGCAGCTCAGGAAAGGTTTGACGCTGGTTTGAAGGCACATGTGATATGAAGAGCAGGTGGACTGGACTGCACTGTGCCTTCTCCTTGCCTCCTCGTTCTCGCCCGCTTTACCCAGTACTCTGTGGCTCAGTCCCCGGTGACTGCCCCCAGCCGTCCGTGCACAGCAGCTTGCATTTGCCAGTCCCACAGCGCATCCCCTGTGTGTCTCTCCACAGGCCACACCCCTCAAAGCTGCTTCCCTCCTGACTGGCATATTTGCCTCACCTTGTCAGCACTGCAGCCCAGTGAGAGAGGCTGCAGGCTTCAGTGAGGAAGAGGTTTGGGCTCTTGCGTCCTGCTCTCTACCAGCCTCAGTGCCGGAGAGCTCTTGGTCCCACCTGCCAGCTATGGCCACAAGTTCACTGAGAGCACGTCCTATGTTGGTCTCCGTGGACCCCAGATCCCAGAGACCCCCACCCCCAGCGCCGTGGCTGGCTCTGGGGGACTGGCCATGCTGCATGGCTTCCTAACTTTGCACTACTCTGGGAAGTCTTCTCACTCAGTTTCCCCTGGAATTCCAGCTTGGACTAAGCCTCTCCTGGCCAGAGCCTGGCTGACCCTGTTACATGTGCCCTGCTATCTTCCTGCATCGGCCCCAGAACCCCCTCCCGCACCGCGCCTGCCTTCCCACACTGTCCATACCCAGCAGGCAGATGGCTGTGCTGTGTCCATGCTGGTTTTATAGTCGTCCAAAGTCCTATAAAAGCCAATGGAGTGAAATCCCAGAGAATCTCTATCCACACTAAGAAATTTCCTGTAACTGCTCTGAAATTGCCCTGTATCTCTTGCAGTACAATTTTAAAATGAGAAAGAAGAAAAAAAGAGGAAAGATGGGGGTTTGACAGCCAGGTGTATTGTAGGGCTAATTTCCCTCTTTCCTGCTGACTAGATGAAAAACAAGGTGCCTGCCACACGCCACACCCAAGCTGTCTGAAGACAGCAACAATAACTCATGCATCTCTAATTCTGAAGCGCTGCTTGCATAAACATGTCCAAAATCCCAGCTCCCAGGCACATGGAAGGGAGCTCACAGCATTCATCCATGCTGTGTTGAAAGCAAAGCCAAGGCCGGGAGCCCACATCAAGTTCTCTGCCTTCACACTCATAGGTAGGAGTCATAGGTAAGCACAATTAATGACCAAATGGTTTGTACAGTTTATGTAAATATATTAAACACCTTGCTCTGCACATTTATCTGACATTAAGTGATTAACCAGTTGCATAAGCTAATATTTATACATGACTTATAATTGTGCAATGTAAATTAGGTCCCATTTATCATGGAATCAGAGAGTGTGGTAAAGGAAACAGGGCACAGGGACCTTCTTGTTCAAGCCTCACATTATAGATGAGGAAAATAAGGCAGAGAAAGGCAGTGATGCATACACAGGAGGGAAGGGCAATGCCCAAGAGGTCTGTCCTTCACAGAACCAACCTCTACCATAGCTTGCTATTGCTGTTTTCCACCATGAAGAACAGGGCATCCACCTGACTTTCTCCAAGAGTAGGATAAACAACTAACATTTCTTGAATTACATGACAAGCATAGTAAGATCTTGTGAACAACATAAATCACCCACAACACTATGAGATCAACAGGATTGTTAGGAATTACAACTGATCTAGACTCCAACTGTCTGAGTGCACAGCCCAGAGCTACCACTAACCAGCTACAAGATCATTTCTGATCACGTAGCTAATGTCTTTGAAATGATGATGATGATAGCTCTGACCTCATAGGGTGACTGTAAATGTTCTAGTAAGTAAGTCAAATAAAGCTATTACAATGGAGTCTGGGACATGTGAGTGTCCTACAAGATGTACCTATCTTGATTCTCTAATTATGCTCCCTATTCTGTAGATAAGGAAAGAAAAGCAAAGTAATACTAAGGAATTTATTCAAGTAAGCACAAATATTTAACTGATAAGGGACAGAGCCAGGCTCCAATCTGAACCTTGTTGATTGAACTCAAATATTCTTTTGAGTTCTTACACAAGGAAGACAATAATATTTACTCATGTGGATCTGGTTTATTTCGCTTATGATGCAAGTTATGCTGATAACCCACTATTCTTGACTATTAGAATATATATGGATATTTTGCTGAATTCAAGTACCTACAATATTTGAACTGGCATCAAGTATGAAAAGGTCCTCAAAAGACTTCTGGGGGGCCGGGGAGATGGCTCAGTGGAATAAGCACTTCCCTGGCAAGCGCAAGGGCCTGAGTTCAATCCCTGGTTCCACCAAAAAAA
>PVKA01000540.1:115470-195171 GCA_004027165.1 Ctenomys sociabilis | reverse complement strand
TGGATATGGTCGACAATTTCTTTGAATAACTCACTATGGTTGCAGAATGCTGGACTGTGTTGGATTGTGGTGTCGAGTTCAAGCACCTAAGTTAGTTGAATGTCAATGGAGTGCCCACTTTTGACAGGTGTAGACAAAGGAAGGGTTGTAGAAAGAAAAAATCATGATGTGTGTGTATAGACAGTACAGTTGGGATAGACAATGCTGTGCTTCTACATAATTCTATGAGAGGCAAGATCTGCACTAATGGTGGTTGGACAGGATATTATGTCGGCTTTTAGTACTATGGTCATCCACTAGGTAAATAATTATTGAATTTTTGATATAATTCAGGCATAAAAAAATAAGATAAGTAAGCAACTACACTCTTAATTCACTGATAAGAGATATCTGCTAAAATAATATCTGTAAGTATAATATCATGTATGTACCTTGGACAATACCAAAACGTTATGAAAACCGTTTGCAGTGTATTAATTCATCGAATCTGTATGGTTAAGGTGTCTTGAAACTGTCTGATTGACATTTGTATTTTAACAAAATAAAAATAAATGAAAAAGAAAGGGGGGGGACAAGCATGAGAACTACTTGCACAGCCAAATGGAGGCCCTTTCTAGTCTTTTGTTTAATATCCAAACAGTCTAACTTTGTAATACAAGGTTGGTCACTCTTTTTATAGGCCCTAGCATTAGCTGTGCTTATTATACCTGAGACCCGAAAGATTGCTTTCCACCAGCCACTGCAGGCGTTCTCTTCTCTCTACATCTCTGGTCTTCTCAGCCATTGTGTTTTAACTCCTTTCTCTACAACCCTGCCAATCCCCTCCCAGACATTCCTGAGACCCTGTATGTGTGCTAGTATTTTAATGCACCCTAACAGGAGGTCTCCTTGATTTTACATTCACATGCTTCCATCACATAATTTTGGAATACATTCTGACTAGTTTATTGTTGCAAGTGCTTCAAAGACCACACCTTCCAAGTTAGGGTACATGATCAATGAAGGCACAGGAAACAGCATCAAGTCCTCCCACCATCCCAAGAAATAATGGAGGCCTCCAACATGACAGTTCTTCCCACAGAGCAACCTCACAGGAAGCAAAACTCATTGCAATGATCTCTCACAGCCACAGAAGATGAAAACATCATTATTTATACAGACTTCACATATGCAAACATCCTCAACCACCCAAGTCTGGCAAGAAATAAGTGGATTCCTGTCTGCAAAAACAAAATCCTTATAAAATGCACTCCATCTAATCTAATCCACTACCTCCACAGAATTCTCAAATCAAACAAGTTCCCTTGACTCTGATGTGCTCTTTAGAACCCTCCCTCTGCAAAATTACGATCCATTTCCTCCACCTTCTGGTAAAAAGTTATCCATCTGGAAACACTTTCTGGGTACATTGGTGCACTCCTTTCCAGAGCAATCTAAGTGCTTTCACATCTGAGTATTGCCAAGGCAGAGGAGAAGAACCTCTGAAAGACATTCCTGGAGATCCTGTATGTGCCTGTAAGTAGGTCCAATGGTGGAGTCCTCCTAAACCAAAACTTTGCCACCCTTATCCAAGAGGTTCCTGCAGTATTGCAACCAGCCTCATCCCTGTCCTCTTTCATACCTGTAAATTTAGTTCCTCCTTCAATGTATGCAAACATTTTAAGGCCTCTGATTTTTATATCCTAACTCATCCCTAGACCTCCTCCTCCTGTCCAAATTTGATCTCATGGGATGCCTTTCCCTACAATGGAATGGGCATGTTCTCTCTCTCTCTCTTTCTCTCTCTCTGTCTCTCTTTCTGTGTGTGTGTGTGTGTGTGTGTATGTGTATGTGTATGGGTCTCCCTCCTACTCCGTCTGTGTGTGTGAAGACAATATATTCTGGTTTATGTACTAACTGAACCAGAACTTGTTCATTAGGCTTCCTCACTCCCACCCTTTCCTTATCAACATCTGTTCTACCCATCCTTTTGTGTCCCATCTCCAATGACAGGACACAATTCATTACAAAGCTACTCTCTTAGATTGCCTGGGAATAATGTTAATAATTAGAATGGAATCAGGGTCCTAGGAGCTCTTTCAGAGTTCAGCAGGCTGTCAAAGTCTCACCAAGGCATTCAAAGATGTCGCTGACAATACAGGCAAAATACAGTAGACTCCTGGCTTCAGTGCTTCTTCAAAACTACAGAGGCCTCAATCTTCTGACAGCTTTACCAGGGGCTTATGTGCTTTACTGCAACAGCAATGCTGATTTTACTCCTACAGATCTGGTCTCCTAAGAGCTGGTGTAAAGGAGTCTTGTGAACAAGATTGAAAACTCGAAGGCTCTTCCAACAATGTACTTCTCTTTCTTTTTCATTGGTTCTTGCACCTCTTGACTCCTTAGTGCTTATTGCTCTTTATTTATTTTGGGGGACTTGGTAACAGGGATTGAGCTCAAGACCTTGAGCTTACCAGACAGGTGCTTAAGCTGCTAAGCTATCTACTTGGCTAATGCTTATTATTATTTTACTTCTTTATTTCCTATATAAATTAGCTATTCCAAGAGATATTTTAGAAACTAAGAATAGCATCTGTGTGTCTGGAAATTACTAAAGAGCACTTCCAAACAGCTTTCCTGCTCCAAAACACACACACACACACACACACACACATACACACACATTCACACACACACACAGACCTCACAAACCAAAAACTCCATCACTCTGTGTCAGCAGGACTTAGCCAAGCAAAGAATGGCACTTTTATTCTATACCTCTTTAAAGTCAAGAATGATAGTTCAGAGAACAACATCATCAGTGTGAGTAAGCACACCAACTGTCTATAGTAAAACAGGTTTCATTTTGTCTGTGTCACAAAGGTCAGACAGGCCACAAGCCACAGTCAGTCTCTTGAGGGCATGCCACCAGGTCACAGATTACATTTCAGTAAGCCACAGGGAACACATTAGCAAGCCAGAAGTCTGCTGTTTTTCTGACCTTCCCCTCAAAATTAAACCAAGTAACACTGTACAAACAGCTTCCTAGACTTTTTAATGCCATCATTGCTCTGCCCATACAAAGAGGTTCCTCTCAGGCTAAGCAAAACCCTTCCTGGGACTTTGAGTAATCTTCCCTTCTTTTTCACTCACTTTTATTAAAGACCCAAAATTTCTTTAGGTTCTCTGTCACTTCTTAACCAAATATGTAAAGAAAACTAAAGTTCAGTAGCTACACCTAAGAAGGGATTTTTGACTCTGAAATCTTCAGTACCTTTTAGCCTACCCATAGAAACTTTTCCAAAATGTTGAAACTCCAGGAAAATTATTTCAAGTTAAGCTGTACTGCATGATCTCCATATATTTTCAGAAAGAATACAACAAAAACAATGAAGTGTTCTCTCACATTTTGAAAAAAATGCAAAATAGCCTTTTAACTTTGCTAATTTTTCTGATTCTGTATTGCTTTATTTATAGGTTTATAACATCTGAATAAATGCAAAAGCTTACACAGGAATAAGAAAATTATTCAAACTTTGAAAGAGCAAATATCGAACCCTTTGTAGTTATCATCTCTGTAAAAGCCTTTTTCATTCAATTTCTTTTCAAATGTCAATGTTTAATACCACATTCATTACAAACTATAAAACTGTAGAAATATGTTTGCTCCTTATATATGGAATGCTAAATTCTCAAATGTTTCTCTAATGAATTGGTGCTGATATTTAATTTTCATAAAATTATTGACAAAAAAATCCCCAAGTTTAAAAAAAATGTACTATATTTTTCTATCAGAATACTTTATCTACAAACTACTTATTCTGCACGTTATATTTTCTATTAATTTATGAGTGAAAACACATATGCACTTGTAATATTTCCTCTTAGATAATTTCTGGGGTATATGAGATTCATTGTGTGCAGCAGGTATCTGTACATACGTGACATGACTTGTTTCTGTTTGCATCCTTTCTGAATCCCTCCCCACTTCCCATCGACTAAAACTCTACCACCCAATTTTCTACTGTTTGTTTTATATTGATGCTTTATTTGTCCATTGGCTTGTTAATATAAGAACAACTGTAGAATTTTTTTTCCTTTTCCTTTTTTCAGTACCAGGGATTTAACTCAGAAACCTGTACTTACTAGGCAAGCACTTATTCTACTGAGCTATCTCCGCAGCCCACAATTATGGAATTTATAAGTTTGTATTTCTAATTTATTGCACTGAACATTTAGTATTTAAGATGTATCCATTTTCCTACAAAATGACCCATGTTTTTCCTTCTTTATGACAAAGTAGAACTCCATTCTATGAAAATAACAATTTTTCTTCATCCATTCATTGTTAATGAACATAGAGAACACTGAAAAGATTTAGCTCTTATAACTTGTGTTGTCATAAACATGGAAATACAGGTATCACTAAACTATGCTGTCTTTGATTCTTTCAGAAAGATTCGGAAAGGGGTTACCTGGCTTAAACACAATTTCTATTTTTAAGATTCTCCATACTAATTTCCCCAGTACTTGAAACACCCACACTGATAATGTAAAATTATTCCTCTAGTTTTAGTTTGAGCAGCTTTTACTATTGTCTGATTTCTTGATGACTGTCCTTTCTGGAGTAAGTATAATCTCAATGCTGTTTTAATTTGAATTTTGCTAATGATACGTGATGCTGAACAATTTTGATTCTTCTGAGAAGGAGGCCATTTGTAGTTCTTCAGAAAAGTATTACTTCATTTTTATTGCCCACTTTGTGATTGGGACTTTTATTCCGCTTGGGAATAAATTTTTTTTTAAGTTCTTTATATTCTAGACATTTATGCTCTGTGCGAAATTACATGGTAATTTTTATTTTTATTTATTTTTTATTTTGTCATTCAGCAGTATGTCTCTTCATCCTGTTGATGGGCTCCCTTGCTGTGCTATTTTCAGTTCCGTAACACCCTATTTGTCCATGCTTGATGTTATTTCTTTTGCAACTGATGTTCCATACAGAACATTCTTGCCTTAACCTAGGATTTCAAGAGTTCTGTCTGTCTTAAATCCAGCGGGTTAACTGGTTTTCTGTTTCAATTATTTATTTTTTTATTTAATTTTTTGTATTTTTTAGGACAGGGTGCACAGGGCGTAGAGGATCTCACAAAAGCAGATGGGACTCATAGTGGTCCGCCTGTTTACAGCCTCCCAAGTGCTGGGATTACTGGTGGCCACCACCACATCCAGTCTCGTTCCCCATTTCTTCGTGCCCCGGCGGGTGAGACTGGCACTGTCGGCTCAGGGATCGAACTTTCAGCCCTACAGCCTGCTTGCGGGTGCTTTAATCCACGGAGCTGTTTGTCTGGCCCTTATTTCAACATTTACATCTTTGAACCATATTTATTTTATTGTAGTACATGGTGAGATACATTTGGCTAGCTTATATCTTCTGCAGGTCAATAGTATTTTTGGTAATATTTGATAAAGAGGTTAATCTCTGGTGCATGTTTTATCCCTTCATCAAAATTCAAGTGGCTATGACTGGCCAAATAATTCAGCGGATTAAAGCATCTGCACCAGGCACAGGTGCCGTGGGTTCCATCCCTAGACCTGACAAGCTGGCCCTCGCCTGCTGAGAAGGCAACTAAAACTGGGCATGGTGGCATGCGCTTGCAATCCCAGCTCTTGGGAGCCTATAAACAGGCGGACCACTACCAGGCCGATCTAGTAGTGAGACCCTGAACGCCCTGTAGAACCCTCTGTAAAATACATTTTAAAAAATGACATTCAAATGACTTAATAAACTTGGAGTTATGGCTGTATTTTATATATATTTGGTACAGGGTCTCACTACACAGCTCAGACTCCTTGTGATCCTCCTGTCTTCAGCCTCCCCAGCACTGGGATTACAGACACGCACCACCATTCCCGGGCTCAGCGACTAGTTCAGTGTGCCTGGGGGTGGGGTTGACGTGGCGTGTGGTGCTGCAGATTGAACTCTTGTCCCTGCACTTGCCTAAGCAGGTGCACTGAGATATCTTGCTGGCCCTGCAGCTTCTATTCTGTTCCGCACACTTACTTGTGCATTTCTGACAGCTCCATGCTTTTTTTTTTTTTTTTTTTTTTTTTTTTTTGGCAGAACCGGGGATTGAACTCAGACCCTTGTGCTTGCAAGGGAAGCACTTCCTCCACTGAGCCGTCTCCCTAGCCCCCATGCTATTTTTTTATATACTTCAGTTGTGTAAATAAATGCAAATCTGGAATTGTTTGCTTTGAGACAAACTTTGTTACCTAGTTTTGCCACTGCTATTCTGAATCTTGTTAATTTCCATGTGAGTTTTAGGATGTTCTTGTTCTCTCTAGTCCTGTGAAGAACATCCTTTGCATTTTGATTGGTACTGCATACAATCTGAATTAAATTTAACTAATTACCATTAATTATCAATTTTGGGCAAATGATTGTTTGAACAATGTTGGTTCGCTTGTCCAGTAACGGTGGCTTTCCATTTTCTGATGTCTTCTTTAATCTCTTTTTCTTAGAGTACTAGAACTTTTGTTGAAGTCTTCTATTTCCTTGATGTTGTTAATTTTTAAGTGTTTAGTTTTTCTTGTTACCTTGAATATTATTTTTTCTTAATTTCTCTCCGTGTAAGTTTATTAATGCTTCAAAGCAACACTATTTGGGGCCATTGATTATGTATCTGTTATTTTGATGAATTTGATTATTAATTCTAGCAGTGCTTTGATGGAATTTATTAGGCTTTCCATGGAAAGGATGATGTAATTTTCTCTTGCCTAACATATCTGTGTAATATTTCATGTACTATATTGAAAACAAATAAAAGTGCATATCCTTGTCTTGCTTTTGATTTTTAAAGGAAGATCTTTGTGTCCAATATTTTATTGGTATTAGGTTTGTCATAAATGGCTTTTATACCATTGAGATTTCTGGTTCTTGATCTATTTTCTCCATGATTTATCATAAATTAATGTATATTATCTAAAGATATTTCAACATCTATTGAAATAATCAAAAAATGTTTGCCTTTGCTTCTGTCAGTGTGCTGTTCTGCATTTACTGATATGTGTATGTTGAAACATCTTTGCATCTGGGCAGTTTAAGCCTACTTGGAAACAGTGAATGAGTATGATATTTGATGACATTTTTGCATTCTTTGCCAATATATTTTTAGAACTTTTAGCACCTATGCTCATAAAAAGTATTGATCTATGCATTTTAGTTTTAGTTGAATCCTTGCCTGGTTTTAGAATAGAGGCAAAACCAGTTTCCAGAAATAAGATTGGAAATACTCTTTGCCACTCAATATCATTAAGGATTTTCAGGGTATTGATGTTATCTTAATTCTGAATATCTTGAAGAATTCAGAAGAAAATCTATCAGATGGGCTTTTCCTAATTAGTAAGTATTTTTCTTTTTATTATGCCTTAATTTCATTTTCTGTTGTTGGATTATTCAATATTATTTATCTGTGAATTCAATTTGTAAGAGTCTAGCAATCTACTATGGGTTTTCAATTCACCACATTTTGTAGTACAAATTTTTATAATCATAATCTCCTGAACTGTACTGGTGTCAGTTGTAGGTTCACCATTTTCATTTCCAATTGTATGAATATGGGCTTATTTTTTTCCATTTTCTGGTTAATTAGCTAAGGATATTTCTGTTCTATTCATTCTTTAAAAAAAAACCAGCTCTTAATTTCATTCATTCTTTGTACTTGTATAAATTTTATTCATTTTTTTCCTGATCTTTTTCACTTTACTTCTTATACTATGTAGGTTTGGATTGCTTTTATTCTTCTAGTTTTTCAGGAACAATATTACGTTGTACTTTTTTTTTTTTGTGGTGTCGAGATTGAACTCAGGATCCTGTGCTTGGCAGGCAAACATTTATTTTAATGAGTTATCTCCTTGGCCCTAAGTTGTACATTTGATCTCACACTTTTTCTAATGTGTGCATTTACAACAGTGAAATCTTAGGTGTACTTTCATTGTAATCTAGAGGTTCTGGTACATAATAATAGCTTTTGCTTGATTTCAGGAGGTTAGTTGTTTTTTTCCATTCGTTTATTAACCCATGTAGTATTTACTAGTGAGTTATTTAATTGTTAATGAAACGTCTGTGTTCCTTTTGTAGTTGGTTTATCATTTCCTTTCTTTATGATGTGGTAAAATACATGAAATTATTTTCAGGTTATGTAAAAGGAATTTCAGGACTTCTACATTGTCTATTTTGGAGAAAGTTCCATATAAACCTGCTAAGAATATGTATTCTCTTGTAGTAGAATAGAATACTATGTAGATATTTATCAAGTTGATTTGGTCAGGGGTATTTGTGTCTGATATATTATTTTTTATCTTTCTGTGAAAGTACATAGATTCTCACCACAACTATGTTGATGGTCATTTAATCTTTTATGACGAACAGTGCTTGCCTTATGAAGATAACTGTCCAAGTATTCAGGATACACATACATTTATTATTGTTTCTCTTTCTACTGAATTGTTCACTTAACAGAAACTAAGTTTTTTTTCTTCTTCTGATTAATTTTGGTTTGAAGCTCACTTTGTTTGATGCTGAAATTACTGCCTTAATTGCTTTTTAAATTTTGTTAATAATTCTTATTTTTTGAAAGAATAATAGTGAAAAACATTAGAAAAGATATAGTATATCACTAAACAAATGATACAAATTCAATAATGATTGTTGTACTATATATTAGTGAATTCAAATTAGTTTTTCAGATTACCAGACATGCACAAGCATAATTGATCAAAAATTATAAAAAATTAAAAAGTAGAGAGAAAAAAAATTTAAGCATGGACTGCTCCTCTCAATAGAGCAACATAAATCAACAATATGATTGGAGTCCTGCTGCATGGAATATGGTTTGCTATATTTTAAATTACATTTCACTTTCCTAAAGTTATCTTCATGGGTTTATTTTTATTTTTTAGAGGGTTTTAAGTTAGCATTAAAACAGAAAAAAAAAAGTAATATAGATTTTCACTTAACAAAGTAATTTAAATTTGATAGTATTTATTCTAATACATGGTGGTGTCTTTAAGCTGTTATTCATATTACCAGATATATGCATGTATATTTGGAAGATGAAAAAATAAATAAACAAGCAAGTGAAAAAGTAGATGAAAAAAATTCAAGCTTTATCTGCTCTTTTCCATAGAATAGTTGAAACGCACAGTATAATTGTCTGAACCATCCTGCTTACATACAAAGGTATATCTCTTTCTCCTACTCCCTATGTTATCTTTCTCCCCAACCAAACAACTCTATTTTTTATATTTAATTTTTGTAATTTTTATTTTATTGAAGTATAAATATCAATGAGACAGTTTTAAAACATCTTGACAAGATGGATTTGATAAATTCATACATTGCAAACTATTCTCATAATGTTTTGGTATCATAGAGTACATACATGATATTATACTTACAGACATTATTATAGCATATATCTCTTATCAGTAAATTAAGAGGGTGTAGCTGTTTATGTATCTTATTTTTTATACCTGAATTACTGAATTATTGAATCAAAGATTCAATAATTAATACTTTCTACCTATTATTTTCCTACTGGTTGTCCATAGTACTAGAAGCCGACATAATATCCTGCCCAAACAATTACAGCAAATCTTGCCCCTCATAGAATTATGCACAAGCACAGCGTTATCTATCCCAACTGTACTTTTGATACACACACATCATGATTCTTTCTTTCTATACCCCTTCCTTTGTCTACACCTGTCAAACATGGGCACTCCATTGTCATTAAACCAATTTAGGTGCCTGAACTAGATGACACAATCCAACACAGTCCAGCATTTCACAATAATAGTGATTTATCTGAAGAAGTTGTTGACCATACCCATTTACAGCTCAACTTATTATAATGGCCTGGCGGTGTATACTTCATTTTTATCCTTTTCTGCTCAATGGTTAAGACCTAGATAGAGCAAGACTTATATACCAACACACGTACTTTTTGTTTCTTATGAGGTCAATGATAAACCCCTCAGGGTTTATCTTGTAGTCCTGTATCTTATTCTGTAGATCCTTTGTCTATGTCATCCATGTGGATGAGTCACAGCCAATGCTTGACCAGTCTGCTCTCTGTGAGAGCCTGAGAAAAAGTTTACTCTCCATGTGACTCTCCCCAGGCACACTATAGAACTTCGATCTCATTCCTCTGTGGCTGCATATCTCCTTGTTCAGAAAATTTGGAGCTCAACTGAGTTTCATGATGTTGCAGTACAGGTTCTCCAATGTCCTGAGTCTTTGCTGACCTTGAAAGACGAGGGTCAAAATGTTGGCTGGCCTTGTGCCTCTTCTCTTTCTCCAAATTTGATCTGTGAACTTAGGTTGTTAACCATCCAGAAGAAAAGCTGATTACTGTCCTGCAGCATAGGCCATTCACTTTGACTTATTTGACTCAATTGTTTTTAGTTGTTGTTGTATGTTTCCATTTGTATTTCTCCTTTTGGTTTCTTATACTAGGGAAACTATATGATATTTACACATGTATCTCGTTTATGTCACTTATGAGTATATGTTCAAGTGGCATCCACTTCAGTATAAATGCTTCCAGCTTATCATTCTTAACAGTGGAGTAATACTCCATTATATAGAAATACCACATCTTTTTCAGCCATTCCTCATGTGATGGACATCTTGGCTGTTTCCAAGATTTTGCTATCATAAATTGTGCTGCTATAAACGGAAGTACATATATATCACTATGATACAATGTTTTCAGTTCCTCTTGGCAAATTTCCAGTAGGTACATAGCTGCCTTGAATGGGCTTTCTAGTCCTACTGTTTGAGGAGTCTCCACACTGACCTCCACAATGGTTGTACCAGTCTACATTCCCACCAGCAGTGGAGAAGTGTTCCCTTTTTCACACAACCTATCCAACATTTGTTGTTGGTTGATTTCTTTATGATAGACATTCTTTCTGGAGTGAGATGGTATCTCAGTGTTGTTTTTGTTGCATTTCACAGATGACTAATGATGTGGAGCATTTTTTTCATATATTTATTTGCTTCTTTAATTTTGTGCTCTGAGAAGTATTTATTCATCTCAGATTCTCATTTCTGAATTGGGTCTTGAAATTTTAGAGCCCTGTTATATCTTAGTTCTTTATATATTCTTGACAGCAGACCTCTGTCTGATTGCTTATTAGGTAAGATTTTTTCAAAATTTGTGTGTTTTCTTTTCACTTTGTTGACAATTTCTTTGACATGCAGAAGCTCCTTAAGAAGACTTGATCCCAATTGTTGATTATATCAAGTGCTTCCCTTGCGATATGTTTGTTTATGAGCTCTTTACTTACCCCTATGTCGTCAAGAGTTCCACCTACTTTCACTTTCAGGAGTGTTTCTGTTTTAATGTTGACATTTTTAATCCATTTTGACTTTAAGTTAGTGCATAGTGATAGAGCTGGCTCAAGTTTTAGTTTTTGGCATGTACAAAGCCAAGATTTCCAGCACCATTTGTTAAAGAGGCTATGCTTCTTCCAGTAAGTATGATTGGCCCCTTTGTTGAAGATCAGGTGGCTGAGTGTGTTCACAGATGATTCTGCACCTTTTAATCTATTCCATTGATCCTTGGGTCTATATTGCTCCCAATACCATGTTGATTTTATCACAATTGCTTTGTGGTATAATTTCAATTCAGGAATTGTGATGCCTCCTGCTTGTCTTTATTGGCCAAGATTGCCTCTGCTATTCTAGGTGTTTTGTGGTTCCAAATAAATTTTAGGAACAATTTCTCTATGTATGGGAGGTTTGCTAGTGGCAGTTTGATAGGGATTTCATTGAATCTGTACAGCAATTTTGGGAGTATGGCCATCTTCACGATGTTGGTTCATCCTATCTGGGAGCATGGAATGTCTTTCCGTTTTCTGAAATCCTGTATAATCTCATTTCTTAGGTTGTTGTAATTTTCTGTGAAAAGATCTTGGACTTCTTTGGTTAAGTCAATCCCAAGATATTTCATTTTCCGCGATGCTATTGTGAAAGGTATTGTTTCCACTGTTTCCCTTTCAGTGCGCTTGTTATCTGTGGAGAGGAATGCTATTGACTTTTGAGTATTTATTTTGTATCCTGCTATGCTACGGAATTTCTGTATCAGTGCTAGTAGTTTCTTGGTGGAATTTTTGGTGTCTTTGAGGAAAGTATCATGTCATCTGCAAATAGTGAAAATTTAACTTCTTCTTTACCTATTCTTTTTCCCTTTACTTCTCCCTCTTTTCTAATGGCTGTTGCTAATGTTTCCAAGACTATATGGAATAGGAGGGGTGATAGAGGACATCCTTGTTTTGTATCTGATTTAAGAGTAAAATATTTCAGTTTGTCCCCATTTATGATTATATGAGCTTTTGGGTTGTCATAGATGGCTTTTATCAAGCTAAGATCGAGTCCATCTATTCCAATTTTCTGTAGGAGCTTGAGCATGAATGAGTGTTGGATTTGTCAAAAGCTTTCTCTGCATCAATTGAGATGATCATGTAGTTTTTAGATTTCAGTCTATTAATATAGTGTATTACGTTTATAGATTTTCAAATATTGAACCATCCTTGCATCCCTGGGATGAATCCTACCTGGTTATGTTGTATGATCTTCTTGATTTGCTGTGTTCTATTTGCCAAGATTTTTTGAGTATTCTGAGTGTATGTTCATGAGGGAGAGTGGTTTGTAGTGCTCCTTTTTGGTTGTATCTTTGCCTTGCTTTGGAATCAGTATTATACTTGCCTCCAGAAATGATTTTGAGGGGACTATTTCCTTTTAAATTTCATTGAAGAGTTTGTGGAGTGTGGGGATTATATCTTCTATAAATTTCTTGTAAAATTCAGCTGTTAATCCATCAGGAGCTGGACTTTGTTTTGTAAGAAGGCTTTTTATTACATTTCGTATTTTGTTGCCTGTGATTGCCCTATTGAGAGTTGTTATATCTTCTTGATTCAGTTTTGGTAATTTGTACCTTTCAAGGAATCTGTCCATTTCTTCTGTGTCCTCTATTCTGTGAGCATAAAATTTTCGAAGTAACTATTGATAAACTTCTGAATTTCCTCTGGGTCTGCGGTGATTACACCCTTTTCATTCCTTATTGCACATACTTGAATTTTCTCTTGCCTCTTTTTGATGAAGTTGGCTAGAGGCTTATCAACTTTCTTTAGTTTTTCAAAGAACCAATGTTTGAATTTGTGGATTCTTTGAACTGTTTTCTTCATTTCATTTGAATTAATTTCTGCTCTAATCTTTATGATTTCTTCCCACCTTTGTACCTGGGTTTCATTTGCTCTTCATTTTCTATTTGTCGGAGGTGCAACATTAGAGTGCTAATCTGTTTTCCTCATGTGTGAGTTCATACCTATGATTTTCCCTCTAAGAACTGCTTTCATCTCATCCCATATACTCTGGTAATTTGTAATTGAATTTTCATTGAATTGTAAATATTTTTGTATTACTTGGTTAATTTCTTCTGTGACGCATTGATTGCTGGGTAGGGTAATGTGTTCTTTCTATAAATTTCATGGAGTTTTCTGGTTTCTTTTGTCATTTATTTCCAGTTTCATTGAACTGTGGTCAGATAATATGCATAGAATAATTTCTGTTTTCTTGCATATACTTAGGCATGACCTCTGGACTAGTATGTGGTCTATTTTGGAAAATGACCTGTGTGCAGCTGAAAAAAAAATGTATATTGAGCTGTGTTTTGATGAAACACTCTGTATATATTCACCATGTCCATTTGTTCCAAACTCTGTTTCAGTTCTACTATTTCATTGCTAATTTTTTTTTTTTTGGCTCGTTCATCTATCTTTTTGAGATAAGGGGGTGCTACGGTCTCCTGTTAAAATTGTGTTCTTAGACATTAAGTTTTTCATGTCCATTAAGATTTGTCTTACATAGTTGGGTACTCCTGTGTTTTGTGCATAGATATTTATGAGTGTTACTTCTTCCTCTTGAATTTTAACCCTGACCAATATATAGTGGCCTGCTTTGTGTCGTTTGATCATTATTGGTTTGAAGATGAGACTGTCAGAGAATAGAATTGCTACTCCTGCTTTTCTCTGAGGTGCTGGAGCATGTAGTATTGTTTTCCATCCTTTGACTTTGAGCCTATGAATGTCCTTTTAAGTATGTTTATTCTATATAGCATATTGTTGGGTTTTGTTTCCTAATCCAGTGTGCCAGTCTATTTCTCTTAATTGGAGAATTAATTCTGTTTACATTGATGGTTATGATTGAAATGTGCTGACTTATGTTTGCCATCATATTTACCTGGTGATTTTTAGTCCTTTATAACCTGTGTTAATTGTCTGTCCTGTTTAGTGGGTTCCTTCCATTCTCATTCACGGAGTTCTGGTCATTGTGGTATCACTCTAGAACATCTTTCAACAACCTGTGAAGGGATGTCTTTGTCATCATGAAATTCTTTAGTTGTTCTTTGTTGTGCAAGTATTTCACTTCTCCATCAAACTTGAAAGAGAATTTTGCAGGGAATAATAGTCTGGGCTGGAATTTGTTTTCATGTAGGACTTGAAGAACTCTGCTCCATGCTCTCCTTGCCTTCATTGTTTATGTAGAAAAGTCCTCTGTAATTCAGATGCATTTTCCTTTGAGTATTAGCTGCTTCTTCTCTCTAGCAGCTTTCAGTATATTATTTTTGCATTGGATTTCTGGGATCTTAACTATTATATGTCTCTGTGTGTTTCTACTTGGGTTGAAGTTATTTGGTGTTCTGTATGCTTCGGTGACCTGAATGTTGCATTGTTTCCTCATATTTGGAAATATTTCTGTGATTATTTCTCCCCAAATTCTTTTTATGTCATTTGTATTGACTCCATCATTCTAGTTGATACCAATTATTCTCACATTGCTCATCCTGGCGTCATCTTACAGGGGACAGATTATTTTTTATTGCATTTTTGTTCTTTTTAAGAGATCCTTTCTCATCTTTTCATTACCTCCCCCGGCATCTTCAATATCTGAAACTCTGTCTTCACTTTCACTCAAACAGTTTTGTAGACTCGTGATTGATATTTTTAGTTCTTCTATATCTCTTTGACTGTGTTTCATGTGTTCTCTTTCTTATCTGTGTTGCTCATTGAAGGAATCCATCATATTTCTTATCTCCCCAATTTTTTTATCCATGTCTTCTTTAGAGTTAGTTATTAATTCATTTTCTGCAGTGTTTCTTCCAAATTGTGTTTCCTCTGTATATTTCCAGACTTGTTTCTGTATTTCAGATGCTATGATTTCAAAGAGTTCTTTTTTTTAAATAATTATTTTTTTTTGATTTCAGAACTTATTTCTGGTTTGAGTTCCTCATGGTCTTTTTGCTGTTGTGTCTTTGCTTCTGATGCTGTTAATTCATACATTTCACCTGGAGTAGTGCTCTCTGCATTTGTTCTGGGTGAGCATTGTTTTTCTACCCAATTTTTCTGGAATTCATTCTTTATTTCAAATACTATGTATTCAGATATTTCTTTCTTAATTTGGGGAATTATTTCTCGTTTTATTTCCTCTATAGCTTTCTGCTGTTTTTCCTTTGCTGTTGCATCTGTTAATTCATTCATTTCCGCTGAGCTAGTGTCCTCTGCACTTACTGGTGGACTCAAGGCCTGGTATTGTGTTTTTCCCCTTGTCTTTGCTATTTTGTATAGCACTGACCTTTGACCTTTGGTCCTGTGCTTCGGTGCAGCTATATCCTTAGCTTGTTATGAGATTTGGGTGCCAGTCTATTAAGTTTGAGATTATTCAGTTATGCCTATCCTGGATCTAGCTGTTGTGTTCAGTTCCTTTTTTGCTGCAGCTCCTGTGGTTCCCCTCTGTTGATTCTCTCTTCAGGCGAGCATGATCCAAACTGGGATGTAGAGCAAGTAATGAAAATTCCCACTGTCTTGGCTGGATTTTGGGTGAGGATCCAGAAAATTGCCGGAATCAGCCCTCCTGTGTCAGGCAGGTCACTCTCTAGGTGGTCGTGCCTGAGCTTTGTTGGGTCTTCTGGGCTCCCAAAAGGATAATGGATTATCTTATTCACTGGGTAGGCTTTACTGGGTCAGCCAGCTTGTGCTGGGTCCAGATCTACAGGCCAGAGCCCGAGAAGGCTGGGAAACGTCCCTCCAGTGCAGTGGGCATGGAGAACTCACTCACAGTCTGGGCTGCGCTGTGTTTTGGGCCATGGGGTGGGACTGGGAATCACTGAGAAATGTACCTTCCTACATGGCAGGCTTAGAGTTCTCACTTAGAGCTCTCGACCTGCACTGGGTCTGGGGTAGTAGGCTGGGATTTGCAATTGCTGGGAAATATTTCTCTGGAGGGGTGGACCTGGAGCTCTCACCAGCCAAAGGGCATGGGGGTGCAGAGAATCCCTGGGAAATGTCTCTCCGGTATGGCCAGCCTGGAGTTCTACACTCATTGAACTTTGATGCCCAGGGAGTCAGGGAAATTCCCACTTGCTCAGCGGGCTTTAGGGCAGGGGAGCCAGGGAGATGCTGGTTAGTGGGTCCTGAGGTTTCAGGCCTGGCTTGGAGGGCTTGGGGGCAGCGATCTCGGGGGCAGCACATGTGGGAAGCAGCCAAATGGTCACCCTCAGACTCACCACACACTCACTGATCTGAGAAGCCTGGTGAGTCATGCAAATTCCCACTCAGTGGGAGGGCTCGAGGCAGAATCCAGGAGGCCGCAGCAGTAGGCCCGGCTGTCTCAGGCTGGTCTCTCGGGCTGGGCGGCATGGGCGAGATCCAGGAAGATGTCAGAGTTGGTTGCGCTGTCTCTGGCCAGACTCTGGGGCTGGGCGGACATTGGCAGGATTGAGGAGCCTGCTGGAGTCAGCAGCGCTGTCCTGGCCAGTTTCTGGGGCTGGGCGGGCATCGGGGGATTGAAGAAGATCCTGAATAACTTTCTTTTTAATAAGTTCATTCTCTTGTCTGGGTCTACAGGCCAGAACAGATACTGTCCAGAAATATTTGTTAAATTTTAGACTATAATTTTAGTTTTGAATCTGATTCATTAATTAAAAGCAGCAGAATATTTGATCCAGTCTTCCACTTGTATATTTAATTGAACCCATTTACATTGAAAGTTAATAAAGAAATCTATTGTCTGATTGCATACTTTTTTCTTTTTTGTACATCTTATTTGTTTTCTTTTTTGCATGTTTATTGACCCTTCTTGATAAATTCAATATGTCTGATTTTTCTTTTCTTTTCTTTGGTTTGTTTTCTCTCTAGGATATTCTTGAGCACATGTTGGAGTGTATATTTGATTTTCATATGAACTTAAAGACATTTTATCATGAGATATCCTTGATTTTTCATAAATTTTGAATTGCAATTTTAGAGAATATATTAGTAGGTGATAGAATTCACTCTAAATTCTCCTGGTCTCTGGTTTGTATTAAAATCCTGCTGCATTCCTAAGTGGCTTAGCATTAAACACTTTTTTTTCTTGCTTTCTGTCTCTGAAATCACTCAGTAAATAACCTCCTTCCTGATAAGTGCAGGGTCCTGAGTTCAATCCCCAGTACTGTAAAAAAAAAAAAAAATGTTTTGTAGAACATCTGTGAGTTTGACTGCTACATATGAGAAAGAGCTTTTTCTGTTACAGTTATACAATGTGCTTTGAGTCTTGCTTACCTGTACATTGTATGCTTTCCTAATCTTTAGAATGTCATCTGATACTATTTGTGTAAAGAAGCTTTTGTTTTATTCCATGAGTGCTATCTTCTAATTCATCTATGCACCCGAATAGGTTTGGGTTAGTATTTTCACAGTAATCATTTAGCTGATAGATAGTTTTGTGTTGTTTCAAGGTGTCTCTGAATAAACTGTCATCAGTTTTTGTTTTGTCCTCCTTTTCTAAATCCTTGTGTGCACATTGGTCACTTCTACTGTGAATGAAATCTATAGATTTCTCTTCCCTGGTTTTTTTTTTTTTTTTTTTTTTTTTTTTTTTTTTTTTTTTTTTTTTTTTTTTTTTTTTTTTTTTTTTTTTTTTTTTTTTTTTTTTTTTTTTTTTTTTTTTTTTTTTTTTTTTTTTTTTTTTTTTTTTTTTTTTTTTTTTTTTTTTTTTTTTTTTCATGAAATAAAGGGATGATTTATATGCTTGGTACGTTTGTCATTCATGGTTTGAACCATATTAGCCAGCTCTTACATTGTCATGCATTTCCTAAATCCTCTTTTGTCAATTTGGTATGTTAGTTCCACTAATTTTGGTTCATGTCCTCTTTGAACTTGCCAGATTTTTTATTTCCTCTTTTATCACTTTATGCAGCTTGTTTGTCTGATAATCTGGTGTTTGTATTTCTTCCGATTAGTGCCTTTTTTTATCTACTTTGGAAGGTTTGGAGATTTTTGAGGCATTTTTAACTTTACTGTTTCATGTCCTTGTAAAATTTTGTTTTGTTTTGAGGATTGAGGTCAAAGAGAACAAAGTCACTTTGATGATGAAAGGATCTGTGTATTTAGGCTTTTTTTCTAGTTATGGGCATTTTTCCCCATGGCATTACCTATTCTTTCTACCCATTTAATTTGTTTGCCTTTTTCTCTGTTACTGTGCTTTTAGAGAAGAATTCCTACAAGTTATAACACTGCTGATAGAACCAAGCATTCGTTCATCATAAAAATTCAAAGTTTTTCCAATAATTTCACTTTTCTCTCAACATCTCATACAGACTATCTTGTACTTGGAAGTGGGAAATATGGGCCTAAGAGAGAAAACTTAAAGGGAAGGGGATTTGTTGATGTGAAGCGAGGACAGTAGGAGAGAAGTAGACAGATAAAAGGAAAATAGAGAGGAAGAAGTACTATGTTTGAGTCATTTTACACCTAAGTTGAAGGGTTGATGTATTGGACAGAATAAATGTTTTAGTAGGTAAAAAGTATGCAAATGAATCCAAATGTATTTAGAGATCAAGGGACTTGAAATATCTGTTGGTATCTTGGTGTCTGTTGATATGCTGTAGGTCATTTTATGGGGCTCCTCAAAGCCCAGTTTTGATAAGAATTACACCAACATGCTTTAAATGGAAGTGTATACACTATAGCACTGTGATCTCGGATATTAGATGAATACACACTTCTCAGAGGACAAAATTAAAGAAGCAAATAGATATATGAAAAAATGTTCCACATCACTAGCCATCCATGAAATTCAAGTTAAAACCACACTGAGAGAACCTCTCACTGCAGAAAAAATGACTATCATAAAGAAATCAACCAACAACACATGTTGGAGAGGATGTGGGGAAAAGGGAACATTTTTCCACGGATGGTGGGAATGTAGACTAGTGTAACCATTGTGGAGATCAGTGTGGAGACTCTTCCAAAAGTAGGACTGGAAATCCCATTTAAGTGGGCTATCCCCCTTCTGGGAATTTTCCCGGAGGAACTGAAAACATCATAGCATAGTGATATATGTGTACCTATGTTTATAGCACCACAATTTGTGATAGCAAAAGTTTGAAACAACCAAAGTGCCCTTCACAAGAGGAATGGTTGATAAAGATATGACATTTCTATACAATGGAATATTACTCAGCTATAAAGAATGATAAATGGGAAGCATTTATATTGAAGTGGACATCATTTGAACATATACTCATATATGAAATAAACTAGACACAAACATGCAAATATCGTATAGTCTTCCCACTATGAGAAATCAAAAGAAGCAATAAAATAGAAAGGTATAAAAGCAACTAAAAAGAATTTAGTCATATATATAAGTTAGGATAAACTGAACTGTATATTTTGCTTGGTAATAATCAGCTTCTCTTTTGGATGGTTAACAACCTAAGTTTGCAGAAAAAAAATTGCAGAAATGGATGGGCTACAAGATCGGCCAACATTTTGGCCCTAGCCTTTCATGGTCAGTGAAGACTCAGGACATAGGAGAACCTGTACTGTCACATCATGGATCTCTATTGTGCCCCAAATTTCCTGATCAAGGAGATTATGGGGCCACAGAGGAATGCGATCGATGATCTATGGTATGCCTAACGAGAGTCACATGGAGAGAAAACTTTCTCTCAGGCTTTCCCAGAGAGCAAACTGGTCAAGCAATAGCCCTGACTCATTCACATGGCTGACACTGACAAAGGATCTATAGAGTGAGGTATGGGGGTACAGGATAAACCATGAAGGAACTTGACTATCCTCATCAGATACAAAAGCTACATTTTTTTGTCACATAAGTCTTGCTTTATCTTGGTCTTAACCATCTGGCTGAAAAGTATAAAAATGAGATATTAAAAATATAGCCATAATAATAAGGGGAGCTATAAATGGCTATAGTGAACAACTTCTTCAGATAATCCATTGTTATTGGGGACTGCTTTACTGTGTTTGTTTCTCCAGATTCAAGCACCTGTAATAATTGAATGACAGTAGAATACCAATCTTTGTCAGGACTAAACAAAAATAGGGGATACAAAGGGAAAACGATTTTGTGTTTGTATGAATAGTACAGTTAGAATAAATATGCAACACTTCTGCATAATTCTATGAGAAGAATAATTTGCACTAATAGTGTTTGGACGATATCTTGTTAGCTTCTTGTAGTATGAATAACCACTAGGAAGATTACAATGTAAAAAGTATTAATTATTGAAATTATATTATAAATCAGCCAAAAAAAGATAAGTTTGCAGCTATATTCTCTCAATTCATTGATTAAAGGCATCTATTCTAATTGTGTTTGTAATTAGAATGCCATGTATGCACCTTGTACGACAAAAAACCTACAAAACAATATGCAATGTATTAATTATTGAATCTGTCCTGCTAATTTGATTTGAAACTGTTTGATTGCTATTTGTTCTTCAACAAAGTAAATTAATAAATTAAAAAAATGAACTGTACACTAGTTAAATATTATTATATAATGCACTTATCCAATCCCTCATAATACTTATGCTGCTACATAGATACAGCAGAGGACAAGGACGGCAAGGAGGTGAGGTAATTAGAAGTAGAGAAGGACTGGCAAGAATAAAAGATTGGAGGCATGATATAGTAAAAGTAAGAGCAGGCCAAGAGTAAAGCCACTGAAACATAGTTCAACAATTAACTAATATCTATGAAAAAGTGACAAAAATGATGAAAGTAGAGTAGGAAGATTTTTAAAATGAAAAACAATGAAAATGCCTGAAATCAAGCAAGAAGCAAGTTTACACTAGCTAGAGCTACAAAGATAACAATATAAGTGTAAAAAGCTTCACAGATTATTCTAATTAATCTAGTAGCTTAATATCTCTTGCTCTAGTCTCATGTCACTTTATGTCTTTAATCTGTTAATGGGCCAGTCAGTTGCTTGTCTGTCAAGATTGTCCTCGTGGGCCACACAATTGCTTATTTGAAGTACTAATGACTATTGTGCCCTCCCAACTTGTGTCATCAGTCTCTCCCTTGCAAAGCTCTGTGTATCGAATTACCTTGGTCAACTTGTAGATTAAATATTACAGACTTATCTGTGCCCTTCCATTCCCCACCTTGCTCCCCCAACTCTTCTGAGTCCAGAATGTGTGGCTCTGTGAAAAGCTGAGATGTTTCCTGACTTTATTCTGTATCATTGTCAGATAACTGGGTTTCCCTTGCTTTTGTAAATAGAATATCTATTCCCTTCCTCAGCTAAGCATTGAAGGGTGTTCCTCTGTTCCATGGGAGCCTACCAATAGCTGTGGCTAGCACCCTAAGTTGATGCCAGGAATTAGACTTAGGATCTTCTGCTTATCAGTCAGGCACTGTGCTGCTGGGGCATGTACCACACTCTAGGGCTCTGAATGTTTCATGTACAATACTCTCCAAAGCATGGAAAACATATTTTAATACAAAAAATTCTCAAATGAATCAGTTTAGTATCTTTATTCATATTGTGGAAAAGGTAATGCAATGAAGATGTCTTTGAAAATGTAAATAGACAACCATGTTTGTGTAATGGGATGTTCATCATTGATACACACTAAAAAACATAAGACAACAAGGAATGATGTTAAGTTCATACTGCAAAGTGTAAAATTAAAAAAGGGCCAGCCAGATAGTTCAGAAGACTAAAGCACCTTCTTAGCAGATACAGGGACCAGGGATTGGTGCTGTGCTGGGCCTGTGCAGGGAAGACACAGAAGGTGACTGAGATGGTGTGGTCGCCCATGCCTGAAATTCCAGCACTTGGGAGGCTGAAAAATAGGAAGATCACTACAAGTCTGATCTGTGCAGTGAGTCCTTGTAGACCCTGTACTAAATACATAAAAAAGAAAATAAAAATGATAAGCCAATTTGATTTTTATAATACGTGATTTAGGAAAAGAGAAAATATTAGAGACAGCAAAATGATCAATAGTTTCAGCAGTGAAGGAGGTAGTAAGTAGAGAAAGGTATGAATGTTTGTCTCATGGCATTTCAAAGTACTAATAATTATGTATTTGATTTACCATTCCATTAATCAAAACACAGAACTATGCAAGAAGGTAAACTGATATACTGATTTTAGTTAACAAGTATCATATTTATCACTTGCTACACAATTATCACATCAAATAAAGATAGAAATAATATAGGAATGAAAGAAAGAAAGGGAGTATATGTAAATACTGATAAAATTTGTTCAAATAACTTGAAATATAGAACTGCTATGAAACATGTTTTATTGTTAATAATAAAAACAACATAAATAGGTTGGAAGAGAAAGAAAGAAAAGAGGTAAAAAAAAGGGGAAAATCTTTACTTGCCAGTGTTAGACATAAGAATACTAATTATTCCTAGACTTGAAAACAAATCCACAAACCATACCTGAAAATAATATGTCTGGCTTAATATTTTGCATTTTATTGAATAATACTTAATGTCAGCACATGCAGTAAAAACATTGTTTACAAGAAGAAATCATGGTAAATGGAATATTTAACAAAAGAAATCTAGTGTGGTAGGGGAGATAGCTCAGTGGTCTAAGTGCCTGCCTTATGTACCTAAAGACCTGGATTTAACTCCCAGGACTACTACAAGCCCTGTTGGCCCTGGAATCAACCAAAGGCACTTTGTACTGATCAGAAACCAGATGTGAGAGCACATGTCTTTAATCCCAGCTATGGGGAGGCTGACGCAGGAGGATCACTAGGAGCTGACCTGCAGAGCAGGACCATATATCAAATAAATAATTAAAGAAGAAGAGAAACCTGGTGTGTAGGTTGTATCATGTATTCTCTGAGCTGAAGAATAAAAAGGAATGTAAATAAACAAGAAGTGCAGACAAAAAGTCAGTGAAACTTGCACCAAAATACATACTATTGGTAGTTAAAAAGAAGAAAATATATTAATTGGCATTAGCTATTGGAAAAATATAAGTCAAAAACAAAATAAGGCATCCATTTGTACTTACCATCATGATGAAAATTAACACGTAATATCACCAAATATTGGTGATGAACACAAATCTTGACAAAATGGATTTCCAGGTGGAATGTAAAATTTTATAAGTGTTCTGGAAAAATGTTTGGTATACCTTAAAGGTAAAATTTCTATTGTCTTATGACTAAGCTAGCAAACTTCTAGACAAAATAAAATAAAAAACTTATGTTCTCACAAAACTCCAGTTTATTGTTTATGATAGCATTATTCACAATATGTAGTAAAAACTGAAAAAATGAATCCAGATGGTGAACGAACTGCAGCACTTCAGTACAAGGAGTTATTACTTAGCAAATAAAAAGCAATGTACGCTTTATAGTCTGAATGAAAAAGGCATATCCCAGAATTATTTGATGATACTTAAATAACACTTCCAAATGGAAAATACAGAAATGCAGAAGAGAATACTGATCATAAGTAGGAAAAGGCAGATGTGGAAGAGAAGTGTGTGTAGCTATTCAACAGCAACATAGGTTCTCTTGCATCGATGGAAGCATTCTATACCTTCACTGTCTCATTGAAAATATACTCATTAGCTTGTAGCCTCAACTTTGATATTCATCACTCAGGGAAATTGGGAAATGGACCTATATATTTTTACCTACTATAAATTACAACTGCATATGAATCTGTGGTTTACCCGTCATAAAACTGCGATTCAAAAAGATAAAATTGCAACAGTAAACCCTTAGATTTCAATGCTGAGTCATTCATAAAATTAAAAATTTATGGAATAGACATTCAGACTTATTTATAGCTGTTAGAAAACATGAACTGTATATTCAACTTTATTTGTATTGTATTATTTCCAAAAGAACTTTAAAAAGTGAGATTCTTTCAATCTTAAATTATTTGAGTTAAAAATGTATTATATATAATAGCAATAAAGAAATATAGGAAAAGGAGAAAATCTCTGATTAGAGATCACCTATATGTGTGTTAATCTTTGAATCTAATTCTCATGTATTCATGAGGTAGACTCCTAGATTTTGTGATTAATGGGTAAGCCAATGCTGAGATTATGGGTATACGTGCTTTCAAATTAGTCCTTGAAAGATTTAGAGATATTTTTGTCATACTTGAATTGAAATGAATAAAAACTTCAAATATGTGTTAAGGAGTATGTATATGGACTCCATATATATAATATTTCAGATAATCTTGTTAATTGAAAAATATATAGTATTTTTAATTTAAATGCATGCTAATTATATTTGTAACTATACAATGAAGTGTATTTTCTGTAAAAGAGTTAGATATACTACAACTAACATTTCATTATATACGAGTTTATTAAACTTATCCATGTTATTGGAAAACTCACGTGTTTTATTTATTATTTACCTTTCTTTATGTATAGCAACAAAATGTAAAAGAACAAATCTAATAAAACTGATGTACTTTGAAATATTCAAAGGTCAAGCAAAATAGCTCAGTGGACTAAATTAGGCAAGCACAGGGACCGGGATTCGATCCTCAGCACCACATACCATGCCTGCCCCACCCCTGGGAGCTCTGAGCAGGCCACTGAGTTCACATGTCGTGGCACACACCTGTAATCCCAGACTTGGGGAGGCTGAAAACAGTAAGTTTACTGTGAGTCTGAGCTGCCAACTGTACTAAATACATTAAAAAGAAAAAAATATTCAAGAAGCTAAATCAAAATACTTTCCTCAGTGAATGTCATGCTAATAAATTATTCTTAGGACCAGCCAGATAGCTCAGCAGACTAAAGTGCCTGCTTAGGAAAAGAGCAATAGTCGGGGTTCAATTTTGGGGTCAATCTGGGCATGGTGGCACATGCCTACAATCCCAGTGCTTGAGAGGCTGAAAACAGGAGTATCACAAGTTCAATCTACATGGTGAGACTCTGTAGACCCGGTACTAAATACATTTTTAAAAAAATTCTTAAAAGATTACAAATGCTTGTTTGACACACATGTAATGTGGAAGACCAAATTAAGTGTGCTAGAGTAAAAGGTTAATGAATAAATAATTTACATGTAATATGAGATAATTTATTTTATTGATATTTAACATCTCATAAATATCTTAATACATCTCTCAAAGTTAGATGAACTCATTACACAAATGACAATGTCAAGGAGGATTCAGAGAAAACCCCAAGTATAAAAAAGAGATTTAAGTAACCCACGCTCACGGGTGGGTACAAAAACGGAAGCCCATAAGGTACATGTGTTGGTATATAAGTCTTGCTCTATCTAGGTCTTAACCATCCAGTAGAAAAGTATAAAAATGAAGTATACATCGCGGGGCCATAATATGAAGCTGAGCTGTAAATGGCTATGGTCAACAACTTCTTCGGATAACTCACTATTGTTGTGGAATGCTGGTCTGTGTTGGATTGCATTGTCGAGTTCAAGCACTTAAGTTAGTTGAATGACCATGGAGTGCACATCTCTGACAGGTGTAGTCAAAGGAAGGGGTATAGAAAGGAAGAATCATGATATGTGTGTATCTACAGTACAGTTGGGATAGATAACGCCATGCTTCTACATAATTCTATGAGAGGCAAGATTTGCACTAATAGTGGTTGGACAGGATATTATGTTGAATTCTAGTACTATGGACAACAACTAGGAAAATAACAAGTTAGACAATATTAATTATTGAATCTTTGATGTAATTCAGGTATAAAAAATAAGATACACAAACAGCTACACTCTCTTTATCTACTGATAAGAGACATCCTGTGTAATAATGTCTTTAAGTCTAATATCATGTATGTACCTTCTATGATAACAAAATATTATGAAACAGTTTGCAATGTAATAATTTATCAAATCCATCTTGTCAAGCTATCTTAAAAGTGTCTCATTGATATTTGTACTTCAATAAAACAAAAATAAAAACAATGGAAGTCAAAGAGCTAGCATTGCAAGAATAATATAGAAGCAATATTAGAAGGAAGAATAATAACAGTAGTAAAAGCTACAGTAGTCCTTCATTACAAATTCAAATTCTAATTTTAACAGTAAGTTAATGATGTTCAATGATGAACGCTGAACTTTGAATAGTAAGAGAAACAAATCAGACATTATGGGCACAAAATTAAACAACTGATATGTAAAACTTAAGTTGCAAACATAAGAGATTTTCTGATAAATTATTAAGACAAAATCAAAGATAATACTAGTTAATGTTGATTGAAAAGGATTGGAATTGTTAAATTAAAAAATTTGCAACCTATGATAAAGAGAAATTTACATATTTCCGAATTGTGAATTAGGGAACTCTGCTTAGGATAAATCACCAATTCCATTGTATGAAGGAATAATTTCCATTTATTTCGTTGAAATAGAGTATCAAATTTTGCATCCACTTAAATTAGTTTTCTATCCAAATTTCTATTATACTGTTCTCACTTTATAAATTTGTTCTTTTTGTATTTAGGACAGGATGTAAAGGGTGTACAGGGTTTCACTGGGTAGATGAGATAGAAAGGTATTGTCTATTACAGATTACTCTTATAAGTTGACAAGATACAAATGAGCATATTAGATCTATATTTCATACAATTCAATACATTTTTAGAATACAGAAATTTTAAATTTGCTCAAAATATTTTCTTTGACTCCACTACAGCGAGCATATCCTGTGTCATTCTTTTCCTAAGATGCTAAAATTATATAACTTAATGTAATTGTAGTCCTCTTCCCAAACTTATTGTTCAGTTAGAAAGCTATAGTGCAAGAGAAAACTCATTGCCTGAACTTATTTTCTTTAGTCTCTGAAGACAGTGGAATATTACGGAATAAACCTCCAGTGGAATAGTATGCATGTGACTCTCTATACTCTAAAATGTTTTCTACATCTTATTGTCTTCTGGGTTGTCTTCATTCAAAATTCACTAAGGAATAAATTGAGGAAAACACTACATCTTCTTGTGGTCTTCATTTTTTAAAATTAAATGTTCTAAACCGACTTGCCACCAACTATCTGGAGCCCCTGCCCCCATGCCTGCTCAGCGAGTGAGAATTTTTCTGAAACTCCCTCCACCAGATCCACATGAGCCCCATTTGGTGAGTGTGTGGGAGAGCCTTTGGCTTCCCCCCACGCACTCTGCACCATCCAGAGTCATGCCTCCAAGACCTCCGAGTGAGAGAGCAGTTGGCCTCAGACACACGAGAATGACTTGCCCAGCAATTCCCCAGAACCTCTGCCCATAAGACCACTGAGTGAGTGAGAATTTTTCCAAATCTCCAGCCACCTGAACCACCCTTGCCCAGCCTAGTGAGTGTGTGGGAAAATTTCGGTGCTTCCGAGTGTTCCTTGGACCAGAGAAACAACAGAGGGGAACCACAGTTTCACAGTAGTATGAGAAGAGATGCAGCTAAAAGGAGCTGAACACAACACCTAGATCCAGGCCAAGCATAACTGGATAATCTCAGATTTAGTAGAGTGGCACTCGAATCTCATAATGTGCTAAGGTCGTAACTGTGCCAAAGCTCTACAACAAAGGTCAGAGGTCAGTGCCATACGAAATGACAAAGACAAGGAGCAAAAGGCAATCTCAGGCCTTCAGTCCACCAATTAGTGCAGAGGACACTAGCTCAGCTGAAATGAATGAATCAATAGAGGCGAGAGCAAAGAACAACAGCAGAAAGGTATAGAGGAAGTCAGACCAAAATTAATGCCTGAAATAAAAAAAAATGAATTTTTGAATGCATAGGATCTGAAGTAATGAATCAAATCCATAAATGTATGGGGGAAACTCCATGCCCACCCAGAACAAGTGCAGAGAACACTATACCAGCTAAAAGATAGGAATTGACAGTGCCACAAGCAAAGAAACAACAGCAGAAAGGTAAAGAGGAACTCAAAGCAGAAATAATTTCTGAAGAAAAAAGAATTCTTTGAAATCATAGCATCTGAAGTGGAGAATCAGTTCCATAAATATATAAAGGAAATTCAATTTTGTAAAATCTCTGCATTAAATGAATTAATAGCTAACTCTAAAGAAGACAATTATAAAAAATAGAGGGCATCACAAATATGACAGATTAATGGAAAGGAGCAGAAAAGAAATAGAATTCATGAAGCAGAGTCAAAGAGATATAGAAGAACTAAAAATATCAATCATGAGTCTAGAAAACTGTTGAGTGAAAGAGAACAGAGTTTGAGTTCGTGAGGATGTTGGTGTAGCTCATGAAAAGGTGAGAAATGATCTCTTAAAAAATAATGAGGATGCAGGGAAAAATAATCCATCACCTGCAAGATGATGCCAGGATGAACAAAGTGAGATTAATTGGCATCAATGAGAATGAAGTAGTCAATACAATGATATAAAAAGAATATGGGCAGAAGTAATAACAGAAACCTACCCAACTATGAGGAAACAGTACAACATTCAAGTAATCAAAGCATACAGAACACCAAATAACTTCAAGCCAACTTAAAACACATTGAGACATACAGTAGTCAAGATCCCAGAAATGCAACACAAGAATAATATACTGAAAGCTGCTAGAGAAAATAAACAGAATACATTCAAAGGAAAACCAATCAGAATTATAGCCAACTTCTCTACACAAACCATGAAGGAAAGGAGAGCATGGAACAGTTGTGTATGAAAACATTCAAGCCCAGACTACTATATCCTACAAAACTCTCTCTTCAAGTTGTGTATGAAAACATTCAAGCCCAGACTACTATATCCTACAAAACTCTCTTTAAAGTTCGAAGTGCAATAATTCCATGACAAGGAACAAATAAAGAATTTCATGATGACAAAGCCATCCCTACATAGGCTACTGAAAGATGTCCTAGAGAGAGAACACAATGACCAGAACTTCACAAATGAGAACAGAAGGAACCCACTAAACAGCACAAACAATTAACACAGAATAAAAAGAGGTGAACAGTAGGTAAATATCATGACAATCATAAAAGAACACATTTCCATTATAACCATCATTGTAAATAAGTTTAATTCATCAACTAGGAGAAATAGACTGGCACAGTGGTTTAGGAAACAAAATTCAACAATATGCTATATACAAGAAACACACTTAACTCAAAAAGACATTCATAGGCTTAAAGTCAAATGACAGAAAATAGTACTACATGCCCTTGCACTTCAGAAAAAAAGCAGGAGTAGCAATTCTGTTCTTAGACAGTCTCAACTTCAAACCAAGAATGATCAAATGACACAAAGAAGGCCACTATATAATGCTTAGGGGAAAAATTCAAGAGGAAGAGGAAACACTCATAAACATGTATGCACTAAACACAGGAGCACCCAACTATGTAAGACAAATCTTAATGAACATGAAAAATCTAATGTCCAAGACCACAATCTTAACAGGAGACCTTAACACGCCCTTATCTAAGAAAGATAGGTCAACCAGACAAAACATTAGCAAAGAAGTAGCAGAACTGAACCAGAGCTTAGGAAAAATGGACCTGGTGGACATGTAGAGTGTTTCACCCAACCGCATTTGAATATACACTTTTTTTCAGTTACACGTAAGTCATTTTCTAAAATAGAGTCCATAGAATATGCTTAAGTATATGCAAGAAAACGGAAATTATCCCATGCATGTTATCTGACCACAGTGCAATGAAACTGGAACTAAATGACAAAAGAAACCAGAAAAACCCTCTGAATTCATGGAAATTAAGTTACACCCTACTCAGCAATCAATGGGTCACAGATGACATTAAACAACAAATTGAACAATATCTATAAATCAATGAAAATTCAAGCATAATTTACCAGAATTTATGGTATGCGATGAAAGCAGTTCTCAGAGGGAAAATCGTAGCTATGAACTCACACATTATGAAAGCAGAAGAGGAAAAAATAAACTCCCTAATGTTACACTTACAACATCTAGAAAAGAAAGAGCAAATGAAACCCAGAGCACAAAAGTGGGAAGAAATCCTAAAGATTAGACCAGAAATTAATTATTTGAGATGAAGAAAACAGTTTCAAAGAATCCACAAATAAAAAAAAATAAAAAAAATAAAAACTGGTTCTTTGGAAGACTAAATAAAGTTGATAAGCCCCTAGCTAAGCTCATCAAAAAGAGGGAAGAAAAAACTTCAAATACAAAATATGAGGAATGAAAAGGGTGAAAGCACCACAGATCCAGTGGAAATTTAGATGATTATCAATAGGTACTGCGAGAATCTTTATGCTCACAGAATAGAAGACACAGAAGAAATAGACAGATTTCTGGAAAGGTACAAATTACCAAAACTCAATCAAGAAGTCATAACAGCTCTCCATATGCCAATAACATCCAACAAAATAAGAAATATAATAAAAAACCTGCTGAGAAAGAAAAGTCCAAGTCCTGATGGACGCACAGCTGAATTCTACAAGAAATTTAGAGAATATATAATTCCTACACTCCACAAACTCTTCAATGAAATTGAAAAGGGAGCAATCCTCCCAAAATTATTTCTGGAAGAAATAATATTATACTGATTCCAAAACCAGATAAAGACACAACCAAAAAAGAGAACTACAGGCCAATCTGCCTCATGAACATAGATGCAACAATCATCAATAAAATCCTAGCAAAAGAGAATACAGCAAAAATCAAGAAGATCATACACCCTGACCAGGTAGGATTCATCCCAGGGATGCAAGGATTGCTCAATATTTGAAAATCTTTAAATATAATACACTATATTAATAGAGTGAAATCTAAATACCACATGATCATCTCAATTGATGCAGAAAAAGCTTTTGACAAAGTCCAACATTCATCCATGTTCAAAACCCTAGAGAAAATAGGAATAGATGGGTTCTACCTCAGTTTCATAAAAGCCTCTATGACAACTTAACATCTAATATAATTCTAAATGGGGAAAAACTGAAATCTTTCACTCTTAGATCTGGTACAAGAGAAGGATGTCTTCTATCACCCTTCTTATTAAATATAGGTTTGGAATTATTAGCAACAGCCACCAGACAGGAGGGAGAAATAAAAGGAATAAGAATAGGTAAAGAATAAGTTAAATTATCACTATTTGCAGATTTCATAATAGTTTACTTGGATGACCCAAAAAATTCCACCAAGAAGCTACTAGAATTGATACAGAAATCCAGTAACATAGCATGATACAAAGTCAAGACTCAAAAGTCAATAGCACTCCTCCACACAGATAACAAACACACAGCGAGGGAAACTATAGATGCATTATCTTTTACAATAGCAGCAAGGAAAATGAAATACCTTACAACTCACTTTACCAAGAAAGTCAAGAACTTTTCACGGAAAATTGCAACACCCTAAGAAAAGAGATCACAGAGGATTTCATAAAATGGAAAGATATACTCTGCTTCTAGACAGGAAGAATGAACATCATAAAGATGGCCATACTCCCAAAATTGTACAGATTTAATGTGATTCCTATAAAATTGCCATATACATACCACCCAGACCTAGAGAAATTGTTCCTAAAATTTATTTGGCACCAGAAAAGACCTAAAATAGCAAAGTCAATCCTTGCCAACAATGATAAGGCAGGAGGCATAACAATTCCTGAGTTGAAATTATATTACAAAGCCACTGTGATAAAATCAACATGGTATTGGCAATGAAATAGAGCTGAGGATCAATATAATAGATTAGGAGGTGGAGAGGCCTCTGTAAACACACTCAGCTACCTGATCTTTGACAAAGGTACCAAACCTGCTTACTGAAGAAAGATAGCCTCTTTAACAAGTTGTGCTGGAAAAACTGGCTTTCTATGCTGAAAAGTAAAACTTGGCCCAGATTTATCACCATGCATCAAGCTAAAGTCAAAATGGATTAAAAATCTAAACATCAAAACAGAAACATTCAGTCTCCTGGAAGAGAAAGTAGGAGAAGCCCTTGAAGACATAGGAGTAGGCATAGAGTTCATGAACCAACATGTATTGCACAGGAAACACTTGAAAAAATTAAACTTTGGATCAACTCTTCTTGAGAAGTTTTTGCATGTCAAAAGAAATTGTCAACAAAGTGAAAAGACAACTCACAAAATTTGAAAAACTCCTAACTAATAATCACTCAGACAAAGGTCTGATCTCTAGATTATATAAAGAACTAAGATATTTTAGGGCCCTCAGATTTAAAGATTCAATCTAGAAATGGGCATCTGAGGTGAATACACACTTCTCAGAGCACAAGATTAAAGAAGCAAATAAATACATGAAAAATGCTCCATATTGCTAGCGATTCACGAAAAGCACATTAATACCCTATTGAGATACTATCTCCCTCCAAAAAGAATGGCTATCATAAGGAAATCAACTAACAGCAAATGTTGCAGAGATTGTAGGGAAAAGGGAACACTTCTCCACTGCTGGTGGGAATGTAGACTGGTACAACCATGGTGGAGATCAGTACGGAGACTCCTCACAAAAGTAGAACTGGAAATCCCATTCAAGCCGGCTATCCCTCTTTTGGGAATTTTCCCAGAGAACTGAAAACATTATATAATAGTGATATATGTGTACCTACGTTTACAGCAGCACAATTTGTGATAGTAAAATCTTGGAAACAACCAAGATGCCTGTCACATGAAGAACGATTGAAAAAGATGTGGTATTTCTATACAATGGAATATTACTCACCTATGAAGAATGATAAACTTGAAGCATTTATATTGAAATGGGTGCCACTTGAACATGTACTCATAAGTGAATAACCAGACACATATGTGCAACTAAAAAGAATTTAGTCAGAAAGGGTAAACTGAACTGCATATGTTGCAGGGTACTAATCAACTTCTCTTCTGGATGGTTAACAACTTACATTCACATATGCAAAATTGGAGAAATGGAAAGGTTGCAAGTTCAACCACCATTTTGACCCTAGTATTTCATGGTCATTGAAGACTCAGGACATAGGAGAACCAGTACTATAATAACATGGAACTCAATTTTGCCTTAAATTTTCTGATAAGGAGCTTATGGAGCCACAGAGGAATGCGACTGATGATCTATAGTGTACCTAAGGAGATTCATATTGAAAGAAAATTTTCTGTTAGGATTTCACACAGACCGAACTGGTCAAGCAATCTTGTGACTCATCCACATGGCTGACTCTGACAAAGAGTCTACAGAATGAGGTATGGGGGATAAACTCTGAGAGAACTTGACTGACCTCATCAGACACAAAAGATACATTTTTTGTCACATAGGTCTTGCTTTATCTTGGTCTTAACCATCCAGCAGAAAAGTATAAAAATGAGCTAAATAAAATAAAGCCATAATAGTAAGTGGAGCTGTAAATGGCTCTAGTGAACAACTTCTTCAGATAATCCACTGTTATTGTGCACTCCTGGATTGTGTTTGATTGTTTTGTTGAGTTCAGGCACCTGTAATAATTGAATGACAATGGAACACCCATCTGTGAGAGGACTAAACAAAAAAAATAAATAAAGGGATACAAAGGAAGATCCATTCTGTGTGTGTATAAACAGTACAGTTGGGATGAGTATGCACTACTTCTGTATAATTCTATGAGAATCATGATATGCACTAATAGTGTTTCGATAGGATATTCTGTCAGCTTCTAGAAGTATGGACAACCACTAGGAAGATAACAAAGCAGAAAGTATTAATTACTGAAACTCTACTATAATTCAGCTTTAAAAAATAAGATAGATATATAACTATATTGGTTTCTACATTTTTAATAGTTGAACTCAATTTAACCATCTACATATAGACTATTTTACCTATTTCCTTATCCCAATTTGAATTTATATTCACTATAGTACTGGTGTACTCTTCTTGTTAAAAAGCACAAACCTTCAATGAAGCAATACAGACATAGAAGGTCTATAGTCAAACTATGAGTAAATACTTAAGGAATTTATCAAAAGCAATGAAAACAGTAGGTGAATTTGAAGCCTTCAGTGAAGGAAATCACAGCAACCCAACAGCAAGAAAAACGCAAATATGTCATGTTTTGGATCACTGACACTATTTTCCTTTCCATATAGTCTAGGAGGATATGTATCTATTTCTTGGCCATAAACATCAATTTTTCTCTCTGACATGAGTGTCAAGCAGTAAATTCATACCAATTAATTAACTACTCCAGAAAATTTATTTGATCATCAGGTAACAAAGCAAATGATAAATAGTGCAGATTGCTTCATTTGCTAGAACTACTGGACATAGAAATGAGTATGATCAATATGTTGAGATTAATTTTAAAATTGGACTGCTTAACTGAACAGGTTGGACATTTCAACAGAATGATGGAACTCTGGGAAAGACAAATGAAATTGCTAAGGAAAATTACACCAACGATGAATCTTTCTGAGAATCTCACTTCCAAATGTGACACAATTAAGTAAAGGATTGGCAGACATAATGATGGGAAGAAAAAAAGAAATTAAATGCAATTTTCAAGAGCAATGTGATAGTATGAAACCACTTAGCATAAATAGTTTCTGAATTGTTAGAAAAAAGTGGTTAGAAAAGAGAGTATAGTTGAAAATTTAGAAGCAGAGATTTTCCAAATTTATTTCTGTTAAAATATAACTAATATAAAAGGGTAGAGAATTTAATCAGAACAAATAGTACGTAGAACACATAAATTTTTATGTTCTGTTAGAAATGTTACTGAACCAAAAAAATGAAATGATATATTTAATGTACTAGAAAAAAATTACAATACCAGAATTTACTATCACAAAAAATAGAGGTATTTTGCAATAATAAAAATGTAATGAACTTATTGTTGTCGAATCTGTTATATTATTTAAAAAATTATTCAGCAAAAAAATTTCCACTTAAGTAAAAGTCTCGAAAATTGTACAAATAATACAGTTTCTTATTTTAATCACTTATACTTGTCAGAAAGAATAGTCATATGTGGTACAACTTATAACACATGTACATTAAAATAAAATAAGTTCTTAAATTATGTATGGGAACTGTACCATTTTAAGATTGCTATCCAATGCACGAGTTGAGTAATATTTTATTACATGTGTTACAAATGTATATTTAAACAGATTTTATCCTGATTTTTTCAATTATTAGATGCATTTCTAAAATCTCATTGCAGGCCAAGAAGATAGCTCAGCCATCTAAGAACCTGGCTAGCTAGCACACACACTCAGATTCAATCCCTAGTACTGCATGCCATGCCAGCCAGGAACACCCAGCATGCCATGCTGGCTACTGAAACTGGGTGTGGTGGTCCGTGTCTGTAATCCCATCACTGGAGAAGCTGAGACAAGAGGCTCACTATGAGTCTGAGCTGTGTAGTGAGAGCCTATAACAAATAAATGAAGTTTTAAAAATAAAAAATGAAATAAAACTGTAAACTATAAAGTGGAGATTTATCTGTTTATAAATTATTTCATATTTTCTTTTATTTTTGATACTGGGAATCAAACTCATGCCCTCATGATTGCCAGGCAGGCACTGTGCCACTGAGATATAGCCTCAGACCTTATATTTTAATGTAAATAAACAGAAGAATAAACCTAAGTGAGAAACAACTAAGACACTTGTTGTTCATGGAGAATGTATTTTGTGGAGCTAGAAATGGGGTTTATTATCACCACTACTCTTTGACCTCCCTGCTCATCAGACTACTAGGAAAACCGCGTCAGACTTGAGAGAAACTGAGAAGAGCTGTACGACAAATCTTTGTTCATTCTAAAACCAACTCACTTAAAAATTGAAATGTTACAAAAAGAGTTGAATAAAGTATATTTTAAGTAGCAGTATGAAACTGGGAGGTTGGGCTAATCAGAGGCTTAACTGAACAATGACAGAAGTCTTTAAGGCTATGCCATTGGGTCAAAGGAAGTCAAGACAAAGCTTCTTTCTTCGGGAGATATTTTATTTGGTTTTCCAGACTGCATGTATATATACATTAGCTATAAATTTAGGTACATTTACTTTTATTTAAAAAAAAGGTTAGCTTCTGAATACTAACCCAAAACATACAAAAATATATGGATATAAAGATTAAATTTATCATATAGGTGAAATAAAATTAAAGAACTGTCAGAAGTTCCTGAACAAATAGGGAATAACCAGGGAATACAAATTGCACCATGAGATGGGTAGATTTTAATTTAACCTTAAATCTTTTGTTTAAGATAAGTGCAATACTTTAAAATCCCCCCAATCAAAGTGATGTGCATTTTAACTGGATTTTTTAAAAAAAGGTCCATTTGTTATAAGAAACCCTACTCTAAATGTAAAAGTGTACTTTACTACATATATTGTGAATGATACTATTTTGTTGGGATTCTAGATGTGTGAAAAAATTCATTTTTTCCTCATATTTGTGTGATATTTTACTTGTGCATCAGTTTCTAGGTTGAGAGTTCCTGTTTCATTTCCAGGGTTTCTTTCTGTTTCAGTTCTCTAATGTTGTTGTTCCACTGACTTCTCACTTACATTGTTCCTAGTGAGATAGCTGCTATTCTCGGTGAGTCAGCTCCCCTCCTCTTGACTCACATGCTTTGAAACTTTCTATCATACCATTGTGTTCTCATGCTATAAAATTGTGTGTCATTGGCTTGGACCAATTCGAATTTGATGTGAGTTATTGATGCATATATGAGGATTTCTGCTATAATTCTGTTGGACTCTGATCTGTTTCTTTTCTTTTTTTTTTTCTGTTAGGACAGTTTCAATAATTTTTTTTCTTTTTTTATTTTATTGAAGTACAACTATCAGTGAGACAGTTTCAAGACACCTTAACAGGACAGATTCGATAAATTAATATATTGCAAACTGTTTTCATAATGTTTTGGTATTGTACAAGGTGCATACATTATATTATACTTACAGACATTATTATAGCAGATGTCTCTTATCAGTAAATTAAGAGAGTGTAGCTGTTTACTTGTTTTTTATATGTGAATTATATCACAGATTCACTAATCAATACTTTCTACCTTGCTGTCTTCCTAGTGGTTGTCCATAGTACTAGAAGCCGACATAATATCCTGTCCAACCACTATTAGTGCAAATCTTGCTTGTCATAGAATTATGCAGAAGCACAGCATATTTATCCTAACTGTATTGTTTATACACACAAATCATGAATCTTCCTTTATATACCCCTTTTCTTTGTCTAGACCTGTCAAAAAAGATGGGCACTTCATTGTCATTAAACCAATTTAGGTGCCTGAGCTGGGCAACACAATCCAACACAGTCCAGCATTCCACAATAATAGTGAGTTATCTGAAAAAGTTGTTGACTATAGCCATTTACAGCTCAACTTATTGTTGTTATGGCCCCATGGCATATACCTCATTTTTATACTATGCTGCTGGATGGTTAAGACCAAGATAGAGCAAGACCTATGAACCAAAACACGTAGTTTTTGTTTCTGATGAGGTCAGTGAAATCCCTTCAGGGTTTATCTTGTTATCTTGTACCTTATTCTGTACGTCCTTTGTCTGTGTCATCCATGTGGATGAGTCACTGCCAGTGCTTGACCAGTTTGCTCTCAGAGACAGCCTGAGAGAAAAGTGTCTCTCCATGTGACTCTCCCCAAGAACACTATACATCATCAATCTCTTTCCTCTGTGGCTCCATAATCTCCTTGATCAGAAAATTTGAGGCACAACTGAGTTTCATGATGTAACAGTACAGGTTCACCTATGTCCTTAGTCTTTGCTGATCTTGAAAGGCCTAGGGCCAAAATGTTGGCTGGCCTTGCGGCACTTCTATTTCTCCAATTTTGATCTTTGAACTTAGGTTGTTAACCATCCAGAATAAAAGCCTATTAGTACCTTGCAGCATATTCACTTTGACCTATCTGACTCAAATATTTTTAGTTGTTGTACATGTGTATTTGTGTTTCTTCTTTTCACTTCTTATACTAGAGAGACTGTATGATCAGTTTCTTAACAGTTTTAATCTATTTGAAAATATTTCAGCATTGTTTTAAAAAACACTTTTACTCCTTAATTATCTACTTTTCCTTTAAACCATCAGTGAAACATATATGAGAACACTTGGCCATTGGTTTAGTATACTGATGTTATCCTCATTTTTGAAACATTTTTCTTGGTATAATTTTAGATCATTTGTATTGGTATATTTTTATTTTTTAATTTATTCTATATCTGGTTTTCTGCTAAATTCATGCTCAATATATCAGACACTACAATTATCTATTAGACAGCATAACATTACCTTTAAAACTTTCTATTTGGGTCAAATTAATAACAATCTCATGTCTGCTTAACTTTTCTGAATTGTAGTATCTGTGACAATGCTTAGTTTTGATTGTTCGAGTACATTTAAGATAAGGATCATATTTTCCTGGTTTCTTATCTATAATATTTGCTTGCATGCTAGAAACTGTGACTTTACTTATACTGTGTTCAATATTTTTTAGTCTTATAAATACTCTTGAACTTTGTTCTGAGTTGTAGTCAAGCAAGCTGTGGTTATGTGGTCTATTCAAATTGGACGTTTTAAACTACATATTTGTTAAATTGGAACAATGTAGCCTTTAGTAGAGATTTAATTTTTCTCATTACTCTCCAGAGTAATTTATTATGGTTCCATTGATTTAGAAAGTTTACTACCTGGAAAACATGTATTAAGTGTAAGCGCTAAATATTATTCCTGATTTCCCCAGCCTTATTCACACATTTACTGAGCAAGTGTGTGGTGCAGAAGAGATCCTGTCTGTCCCTGGGCGGGGCCCACCCCCCTGTTGTCATTGTTTCTCAGATTCTATAGAGAAACATCCCCCAGGCACTAAGACAGGACAATTGATTATGTAACTCAAACCCATCTTAACTTTAAGGAATACAGTTCATTGTTACCTAGTATCTTATGTCAGAGAAACATTGTCTTTTTCCATTGTTGCATTTATTCTCTTCCTGCTCTTCCTCACCATCTCATTCTCCTCCTTCTCAACTTCCTCCACCTTCTTCTCCAACTGACCCTTTTTCTGTATATTCACAGTATTAATATTAGTCACCAATTTGCTACATCTAAAAAATAGAAAAGTGAATATTTTATGGTAAGTAAGACTCTACATTGTTAAAAAATATTTGAAGAAAACATAAAAATTCTTTCATCTTGCTTTCAATGTTTCTTAAATACTGGGATCCCTAGTTTATACTATAATAGTAGTAGACCTAACAAGTAAGAAATCTCCAGCTAAATCAGAATCCTATGAATATGTCTGTGCATGAATGAAAAAGTGTCTGAGAAAGCTAAGTAGGAAGCATAAGAAATCAAGTTAGTTAAGAGAGAATATAGCTTTGATTAGTTCCAGGGATCTACTGGACAAAATAAACAATGTTAAGATGAAGAAAAATAAATTTAAGCAGAAGTATTTAAACTACGCTAAAAGATTTTTAAAAAAATAGTATAAATCAAATAAACTGTAAGATAATAAAGAACAGGTTCATCCTCGTCATGTAGAAGCTTGACTCAGCAGCAGAAACTAGTGATGCACTTGAAAGTATGTAAAGTTATACTTTGCAAACTATAATTTTAAAAAAGTATGAGGTAAAATGTACAAAAAGACCATCCTGTAGAATATTCCTGTGGAATATTTTCAGATTACTACACCTATTTATAATTATTATGTCATAATGAAATCAAAAAGAAATAACTAAGAAAAGTTACATGAAGTAAACTAGCTGAGAAATTAATATAATGATGATGAAAACCAAATTAACAATTCGAGAAGGTCAAAGAACAACTCATGGTATAAATACGTAACATTATATCCATCCAAGTGTCTTAATTACATTTCTTACTGCTGAGTCAAAATATCAAACTCCAAAAGTCAAGGAGGAAAAGCTTCTTTGGTTCAACTGTAGAAGTTTCAGTTCATAGTTGGCTGGCTCCAGGCAGAAAGGCTTGGCAGAGGGGTATCACCCAAAAGAAGCAATTAATGGTAATAAAAGGCAGCAGGTAGTACGCACCAAGTAACCAGTGACAAGCAGAAACCTCTTTCTGTCCTCTGTGTTTTATCCAGACTACCAACTCGGGGAGAGACAGCCTTAATCCTACACTGAACCATGAGTCAACCCCAGTATCATATCCTTGATTACCAGCCGCACCTTAGATCCAGCCACTTCTGAAAAGACCCACTTAGGACCCTGTGAAGCTTGTGAGGAGTAGTGGTCCTCTGGATACAAGTCATAAGACAAACGCAAAAAGCAATATAAAATTACACAAAATCAAATGCAAAGTAAACATGTTTGAAGGTAAAAAGCAAATATCTATGTAAGAGAACTAAATTAAGAATTATATTGAACTTCACTAAAAAAGTGACACACGAAATAAATATGAAGTGAAATTTTTAATTTGTGAAAAACACAACATTGACATTTTATATTTATGCAATTATTTTTCAAAGTGAAGTAGAATTTAATATTTTCTGAGTAGAAACTAAGAAATATATTGCAAACATTTATGTTCTTGAAGAATTACTACAATTATTTAGAAAGAATAGAAAAAGCAGAAATCAGAAATTAAGATAAATAAGAAAATAATTTAAGGGAGAATAGAAAGTCTTTTAAGATATTTACAATTCATGGAAATATGTAAATTACAAAGAGAATATGATTTTAAGAAGCACAATACAAATATAGAAAGAAAAATTGTAAATGATTTCCTTTTTATGATCAAATATCTTCCAGATTGAGATTAAAAATTGAAAGACATAGTCATTCCTATAGAGGGATTATAATTAAATATTCTATAAGATGTATATTTTTGATGAATTATAGGAAGAAAAAATGTGCATATTTATTAATTTATTGTAATATGAAAACTTTCTATGTAATTACAGTTCAATTGGCCAATTTATAAGTATTTTTATGTTAATATTTGGGGGTACTTTGTTTTTTTTGGTGGAACCCAGGATTGAACTCAGGCCCTTGTACTTGCCAGGGAAGTGCTTCTTCCACTAAGCCATCTCCCTGGCCCCTACTATTTGTGGTTCTTTTATCTGAGCTTGTAAATTCTTTCTTTTCGAAGGAAATATCTGTCTCAGAATGATTAAATATGTTTACTACTTTGACTTAGCTCAAAAAGCTAATTGTATTAGAACTCAGATATCGTCGATTAAAATACACAGTTCCAGAGAGAATCAGAAATAGTGATAGAATCAAGTAGGTCTAGTGTAAGAGCTAATTTGATATGGAAATATTTGAATTTTGACACCTTGAAAACAATACATCATCTCCCCACTTCAGCCTTAATATTTATTCTATCAGAAATGATATTTCATGAGAGGAAGGTAAAAAGAAGTTAAAAGCATAGCATCATGTATAATATTTTAAAAATAAAACATAAAATATATTGTTTCTCTAAAATACAAATTTATGTTATATGCACTTAAACACCAGATAAATTCCTTAAAAATTTTCAATAATATTTTAAAGTACTGCTTAATATTTTAGAATATAATTTCTACTTACAATGCCATAAGCTTTCATGGGGTGAATCTTTCTTTGTGGCACATATTGCTCAGTTCAGTATGAAGCCTAATGATAATAACATGGTTTGGGGACTATACAATTCTATGTAATTGCAATTCACTTGATAGCACTTTAAATAATACATTGTAACTCCAAGTAAAAGTTGCTATATTTTATTTCAAATTACATGCCTTTGGATATGACTTAGTTAACAGCATGTGGCTATGCAGACATTAAAATAAGTATATTGTATTATTCATATCACAGGCATGATACGTGACTCAGTTCACACTTGTGTAGTCCCATGTCCTTTATTTTAAACCAAATAAAACATATACATTTAAAAAACATTCATGATTGACAAATGATTCAAAGCCCTTACACTTATGATGAAGTTATCTCTAAATATACAGTATCTATAATTTGGAAAACACTGATTTTCCTGTTTGATTCAATTTGATACATAACTCAAAAAATAGAATATTATTCTTCAAACTTAATATGTACTATAATTCCTCTATAATTTTCCATATGACAGTGGAGCTTTAACATTTTGACATTTTCAAAATTAAACAAAATGTGATTATTTCCATGCTGTAATGGCTGATACATTGTGTCAATTTTTGAAGTTTAGAAATTTAATTAGGTGACTTAGCAGAGAGCCAAGGTTTATATTTTGTTTTTCTTCTTCTTCCTTTTTTAAAAGCTTTTACTCTGATGCAAGCATCCTCATTCTGTGCAAAAGAAGGGAATGGACATTGTGCAGTTCTACATCCCTCACTAAGGGCTGGGAAGATGGCTCAGTGGATTAAGTGCTTCTCTGTGAAGCATAAGGGCCTGAGTTCAATCCCCAGCTCCACAAAAATAAAAAAATGCATCCCTCCCTAGGGCATGAATGGCTGCCCTAGGGCATGGAGGGCTTACCCTCAGTGACTCAGCACCTAGAGGGTATATAAAATGCATTGAAGAAGGACAGAGATACCCACTTCCTCCAACGAGCTCTGGTCTTTGCAGTCAACAAGAAAGGAAGGGAGGCTTGCTAGATGCTACAGCTGCTACCTTTCCTTTTGCTCTTGTTATTTAACATTGCCAGGAGTCGCTTCCCTCTGCCATGTGCTACACTGCCAGCTAAATGAAACCTCATGTAAAGTAAGCTAAGTAAACCTTTTCTTCCTTAATTTAGAGTGTCATTTATTTTATGCGCACATGAAAGAAAAATACTGACAGAAATTTGGTATTACAGAAGTGGGGTCATTGCTGTGGCATATACCTGACCATGTGGAACAAAATCCTTTGGAAATGGCTTATGGGAAGAGATAGGAAAGATTCAGAGACGTTTCTTACAAGTGAAGCACTAGAATAGCTTCAGTTATGCTGAATGGGAAATCATGGTCAGAGTTCAAATGACCAGAAAGCTGATAGAATTCCTGCCTATAAAGACAAGGCTGGGGAGATTTCTACTGGGAAGGACTGCACTAGTTGTTGGACTCCAGGTGGCCTTGGCAAAAAGTTTATCTGCATTATGCTCATGTCCAGAGACATTACCTGAGTCTGAGATAAAGTGTGGTGGAATGGTTACTCTGACAAAGGAAATGTCAACAAAGTTGAATATTGAGGCAGTAGCATGGCTATAGTTGGGAGGGTTTATATGTTGAGAATCAAGAGCAAACAACCCAGCAGGATGATTTAAAATGTTGTGAGTCTGGACAGAAAGCAAATACCAAGAAGGCTGTGACTGGAAATATATAGCTGAGTTCTCCATTGCTCAGGAATAAAAGGAGAATAGAAAAGATATCCTGAGGGCATCATAGGAGATGGCAGGTCCTTGTCCTTTGCCTCAAGAAACTGCAAGGATGAGGACCTTCACTTTGAAGAGAAAGCCAAAGAGTCATGTGCTCTAGAATATAGTTAGCAGGCACACCAGGTTCAAGAGCTGCAGCAGCATAGAGAATTTTCCTCAGAATCATAGTCAGAAAGAGCAACAACCAAGGTACTTGACCCCTACAGCCAAGAGATAAATAATCCTGGCAACTTGTCCAGCGGAATCAGATCTTGGCATCATCCACTGGTGTTGGTTTTAGGCACATGCAGAATGCAAATGTTCTGAGGTTATGAAGTTTTTCTACCTAGATTGTAGAAGGCCTTGGAGGGCAGGCATGCCTAGGACAGTGTGTAAATCTATAAGTGAAAAGCTTACTCAGTGGAAATCCCAGAAGTTGAGAAAGCCAGAAATATGAATTATCTGAGAAATGCTGCAGGGAGTCAGCCAAAGCCACGCCCACAGTAAAGCTATGGAAGCTACCAGGATAAGTGCGATGGAAGTGGAGCCAAATGAACGGACTATTCACTACAGATTGCCATGAATGTTGAACATGGAACTACAAGACTTAACTTTTGCCCTTTGGGATTTGGTACATTCTTTGGTCTCAAAGCTTTGTATCCTGCTGTGTGTATCTTTTGGAATGGAAATGCTTATTTTGTGCATTTGAATGTTGGAAGTATTTAACTTTTCATTTGTACAGGGGCTCACAGTTGACGCCTTAGAGGAGACTTACAACTTGGACATTTCAGCACTGTGGAAACTGTTACAACTTTGACAACTCTTAGAGACAGACTAAAATGCCTTTTAAATAGAGAGATGTTCATGAGTCTTTGGGGTGACCAAGACCAGAATGCTTTATTTCTTATGTAATATAATTTTGATAGATTTACTAGTGATTCTTAAAGATAGTTGAAATGTTCTATAATGTTCAAATTGTGAAATGTGAATAAGTCTATGTACCTGGCAACTGGTTTAAAGAAACATGCCTAGTTGTCAAGATGATATGGGATTCATTGTAGCGGTTGATACATTGTATCAACTACATAAGCAAATATGTACTGTAAAATCCTGTAACTCAGTGGTGTCCCAAATTTTCTGATCAAGCAGATTATGGAGCCACAGAGGATAGTGATGGATGATGTAGTGTGCTTAAGGAGAGTCACATGGAAATAAAACATTTTCCTAGGCTTTCACAGAGAGCAAATTGGTCAAGCAAAGGCCATACCTCATCTATATGGTTAACACTGACAAAAGATCTACAAACTGCAGTACAGGGTTTCAGGATGAATCTTGAGGGGTATTGACTGACATTGTTAGATACAAAAGTTACATTTCTTCTTATGTAGGTCTTTCTTTATCTTGGTGTTAACTATCCAGCAGAAAAGTATCAAATAAGGTTAAAAAAAAAAGCAAAGCCATATTAATATGCTGAGCTGCAAAGGGCTCAAGTCACCAATTTCTGACATTTCCAGTCCTATGGATAACCCAGTAATATTCTGGACTAGAATTCACATACCTACAGTATTTAAATGGCAATGGAATACCCATCTCTGACAAAACTAAATAAACAAAAAATGAGTATATAAATGTAGGACCATTTTGTATCTGTGTATACAAAAATGTAAGGATAAACATCTACTTTCTCTTAATTCAATGAGAAGAAAGATTTGTACAAACGGTGTTTGGACAAGATATCATGTATATATATTGAAGTATGAATAACTACTATGAAGACAACAATATGCAGTGTATTAATTATTGTAACTGCTCTACTAATGGGTTTTGAAACTGTCTCATTGCAATTTGTTTCTCAACAAAATTAATTTAAAAAGTTTAGAATTTTAATTGAGTGACTCAGTACATAGCCAGTGTTCTCACTCTATAAACATCCTGTGCATGAGTAGGACATGGATATTGTGCAGTTTTACATACCCTCCCTAGAGTAAAGATTATTCTATTGGCTCATTGCTTTCATTAATTAGTTTAAGTATATTTTTAGTGTTCCTTTTGTGCACCCAGTGTTATTAGTATAGAATTTTCCTCTCATTCTTTAGCAATTGAACAAATGCATGGCTAATTTCTTCTGTCAGGTTTACCAGAACTAATGAGAATAGTAACAGGGACACTGTTGACTTTATTTCCAATCCATGATTTATTTATTTCAGATTTTGGTCCATAGAACTTGTATGTTTCAGAGTTCTTCAAATAAAGAATTAAATAAATTAGTGTAGCTTATATCAATATCTTTATTCTTCATCCATACTGGTGAAAAAATTTTTAAAACCAGAGTGAATTAATAATGTAATATTCTGTAGAGATTTTGTGTGAGTCTGAAGAAATGAAATTTTAAATGAATAATTTAATATTTTTCTTATTGACCTATGTAGATTTTTATCTAGTACAAATATGTTTAAATCAGGAAAATGAGCAAATTCACCTCTTTTTTTTCTAATTTATGTTCAATGGTGAACTATGACTAGAAAGCTGACTGCTTATAATAGATTGTGCTAGGTCTTCTTACAGCAGAAATGGTGACGGTGCATATTGCATTGATAAAAATCCAGTGAAAGTGTTGGAAACTCAGTCGTGATGCTGTACTCCAGGGATTCCTCATTCATTGAGAAGTACAGTTGCCCCCATTTGCCACAAACTAAAGAGAAAATTGAAGGAAATAAGAACAGTATGCAGCAGAACCAGCAGGAAATATTACTTGAAATGTTAACAGAAGGAACCTGGAAGAGAACCCCTGATGAGCTTGCACAATTTGCATCATTATAGGACTTCTTTATATTCAGCAAGAATGCAGAGTGCATAAAAGCTTAAATTTACAAGATATCATGGCCTTGATAAATGCGCAATTCCTTAAGTACAATAATTTTTTTACGTAACTAAAATGTATAATCTTAGAATCAATTTATTTTACTAATTTAAACACACTGAAGTATTTATGTTTAATCTCTGTGAAATGACACAAAATATATATGAGAATATATCTCACAGAATAAGTACCACATGGATTGTGTTTGCCTTAACGACTTTGCTATTTTACTAGTATGAAAGACAAATACAACTTGTCTTAAAAACAGATCTGTAGTTAGGGCTTTTGAGATGAAACCTAACGCACATCAATGTGGCCAAAAAGAAGAAAATGAGTTTTTCCTGTGTCTCTCTCTGTCCTAAATCTGAAGTAAAATAATTATTCGAACTTCTTAGGATAATTTAAAGAGTGGATGAGTGGGCACTCATAAAGTTCTTCTTAAAGATTCCTTTCTTGTTTTAAAAAGTTAATAAGTATAGTTGTCATCATTATTTTTGTCCAGACACTTTGTAATTAAAATATTTTTGTCGTATATTCCTCACTGCCTATTTTTATCTAAATTAATGATTTATCTTATTTGGAAGAATAAGAGAAATAACATTGCATATGTTTATAATCTTCCACAATTACTGTCTCAAAGTGATAAATAAAATAATACTGAATTTATAAAAGTATTGTTTAATTAATAAACTTATTTGACCTCTTTCAAAGCTGAGTACCAAGCTGTTTCTATACAATAGAAAGCAAATGATATTTTCATTAAAGAATATCACTGGGATAAAGCTAAAACTAAGTATGTAAATTAATGCTGGCTACATATTTTTGTTGGTGATCAACTTAGCTTTTTGTCCTTCAATATTTCAAATAATGAATTGTAAACAAGATTTCTACTAGATATCATTTTAGCTTTATTTTATAATAACTATATGTCTCTGCACACTTAACTTTCATATATATATATATATATATATATATATATATATATATATATATATATAGTATATTTGTGCTTTAAAATGGACTCCAAAGACCCTAAATATCATTTAGCTACTGTGTATTTTTCAAATGTAGGAGAATCTTCACTATAATTGATATGAATCTTCAATCAAATGCTGCATACTATTTAGAGCCCAATAAGACTCTCTGAGTATTCTTAGACATAAATTTTTTGTAAACAATCAAATTAAATACATAGTCATTCAAAAATGTTCAGTAGATTTTCCTTCTCATCTTTGTCTAGAAAGAGCTATGTGGGGGTAGGGGAGATGGCTCAGTAGAGAAAGTGCTTGCCTGGCAAGCATGAGGGCTTGAGTTCAATCCCTAGCTCTGCAGAAAAAAAGAAAAAAAGAAAGAAAGAAAGAAAGAAAGAAAGAAAGAAAGAAAGAAAGAAAGAAAGAGAAAGAGGGAGAGAAAGAAAGGCAGCAAGGTCTTGATTATCAGATATCTACATTACTTTTACCAAATTGACACAATGCAATTCATCAAATAGAGTATTCATTGTAAACTTGGTATGACACACTCCCTAAGTTGGCATTTATCCTGTAGGCACAGATAGTAAAATATGTTATATCATTATTGAATATGAACACTTTCCCCACCACTAAAAGTAGATAGGCCTTGTATTTTAGAAAAAAAAATACATAATCTCTACCATGGGTCATCACTTATCTTTGTGTGGTGCTAACTCTTGCTTCTCATCCTGATAGAAAAAATGGAGATGATTTGGAAAAGATGTTGGTTGAGTGGGAAAGAAACAGAAGAGAATGTACTTTTGCAGATCGCTATGACACTGGAGTTGCTTTTCTCATTTTGCATTCAGATATAATATGTTTCTTCAACATTTTTTCTAGTAAAAACAGGTCTGCTCAATTACCTGTTCTGAATTGTGATCCCTGAGTCCTGAAGCCTGCCCATAAATCAAAGCAGAAGTGCACTTCTTCCCAGTGTTCAAGGACATTTTGAAAGTCTCTGTTCCCTGCTTGACATCCTGCCCACTGAGAAGCCGTGGTCCAGTCTAGCAATTAGATGTGCTTCGTTGCTCAAATTTCCATGCAAGCGCACTTCAGACTTCAAGCGCACTGGCTTGCGTGCCCTTCACTGAGCTCGCATTCCTTCCTCTAAATGTTCCTTTCTTAGATATTAGCATCTAGCTCTGACAAATTTCTGTTAAATATAAAAATGACCTTACATTTTAGGCATCAGTGTTTCATTTTTTCTGATTGTGCAGTGACTAATGAAATGAAATAATACTTGCTTCATTAGTACCTATATCCATCTATTGTCTCTAAGGTAAGTGCTCTCAGTGATGCTAGGACATCAGTATTATTGAATAACACTTAAGAATGATTTTAAGTATTTATTGAATGAAGGTATTTCATAGGTTTCTCAGAAAAGTAGGACTACAATACAAATAGCTTTGTGAAATTGATAATTAATAAAGACATTTCTAATTATATGTCATTTTTATAATCTCCATGATTAAAAGGTGCATTTTATTATGAGTTCTGTTATTAAATATATATATATATATATATATATATATATATGTCAGTTATATATAGAAAGATATATATACTTTTCCAAGTAAAAGACTGTTACAAGTAAAGTTTGTGTATTTTAAAATGACTCAGGGCTGCCCAGATATCTCAGCAGACTAAAATGCCTGCTTAGGCAGAGCACAATGGCCAGGATTCAATCTCTAGCATGCCCAGCTGGCCCTGACCCTCGGGCAGACTGAGAAGGCACTTGAGACTGGGCTTGGTGGCACTCGTCTATAATCCCACTACTTGGGAGACTGAAAACAGAAGAATCACTACAAGTCTAATCTATATGGTGAGACCCTGTACACCCTGTAGACCCTGTCGTAAATTTTAAAAAAAAGACTCACCGTTTTAAGTTTTAAAGTGTTATTTTTAGTCCTGCCATTTAGGAGGCTGAGGCAAGAGGGTTACTATGAGCTTCAGGCCAGCATGGGCTACAAGGTGAAGCAAGTACTAATGCAGAAAGTATTATGTAGTGCATCCTGGCTCTACAACTATAGGGCCAGGATGAACTACATAATAAGACCCTGCCTCAAAAGCAATTTCTTTTGCCTATGTAATTCATTGTCCTTGTCTACATACTATGAAAACATTGAGGGTAAAAGGCACAAGTTTGATTACTGCACATTGTACATGTATCCTGACGTATCACACCGTACCCAACAATTATGCTATGTTTGAATTTATAACAATAAAAATTGAACAATAACTTCATGGATTTGGATTATAGAGGAAATTGGATCTCATTTCTGCTTCTTCCAAATTTTCTTCTTTTTTATTCTTTTCTGTCTGTAGCAACCTGAGCTTTCTTTTTCTTTCTTTTCTTACGCATTGTTTCATTTGAGAGCATGTTCACCATTAACCAACATTTCGTACCTTAGTATTTTTCCTATCACCTATCAGAACTTTGCAAAACATATACTTTGAATTTTAAATTTGTTGGAACTATATATTTTAGGTCTTGATTCTATAGATTCATGATATAAATAGTATCAGTGAAATTGAGACATTCAAATGTTGTTGAAAGCCATTTTAATACATATAGTATATTATACAAATGTACACAATATATATAATAGATAGATAACCTTGTCTGTTCTTTTAATCAACTTTTTCTTGGTTATCAGTACCATATTGTGTTAATTTGTCTTTAGTTAATCTGGAGTAACACTAAACTAATCATCAAATTAGACACATGGAATTTACCAGTTCTGTTATCACACTAAAATATCATAATAAATAGATATCTTAGATATCATACTGAAATAGGAGATTATAGAAAAGACAGAATGAATATTTAATTAGGTCATCTTGTATAGTTCTTAAGAAAGTAACTTTTACAAAGTAAGTCTAGAAATAGTCACTTGGTTTCTTTCAAGTATAATGCAGTCAATAAGTATTAATTTTTAACCATATACCATTTTATAAAAAGTCAATATGTTTATATCAGTACTCTATTTTTGAAGAGTGGCTACTTCGTGTACATTTTGAATTTTTTATGAACCGATGATCAACATTTTTTTTTGAATTTGTGTTTTCTTCTCTTTCAGTTTAAAAATTGGTAAGCTAAAGAAATAATTTGGTGGATGTCTATTTTGTATCATCAAGTGTGTGACCTTAAATTGTTTTTATATTAAAAATGGCAATATAAGAATGATGTTGTTTCTGTTATTCACTTGTTGTTTGTTGGTAAATCATTTTATTTTTCTTTAGTATACTTGAAAAGTTTCTGTTGAGATACCATTATAGTCCATCTGCTTGTGTCATGAAAAACGTTTCACTATCCTATATTTGTGTCCCCTAATGAGCCATATATATCAGGGACACTTTTTTTTTTTTATCTTCTAATGGATTTCAGCAGAAATCCAACAGCAGAACCAACATGAGTAATCTAGTACTTGTGAGATCTTTACATGCTACAGAAATCTGCTTTAACTTAGCACATTGCAAATCAGAAGATAATTAGGCTCATCCATTAAGTTATCATCAACCCCAAATTGTGCACATTGTAGGAACAAGTGTGTTCATTTTTTTCTCTTTTTAGGGATTATTGAGTTCTGTATTGGAACCCTTTCTCTGAATTTCTGAGCAGCATCAGTGCTGGGCTTTCATTGTGACAGGTGTCGCAGCTGTCTTTGATGTCTTCTATTCTCAAATCTACTCTCACAAAAATCTTTTGGGTTAGACCAGAGCAAGCTGGAATATATGAATCCTATTTTCCTTTCTCTCTCCAGACCTCTTTTTCTTCTTAACACATAGTCATACTGCAAATAAAACAGGAAGTTCTTCTCTAAGTCTGTATAAAATCCAATGTCCTCTTGGAAGCAATGATTTTTTTTTTCCCAAAGGGAAAGTGCGAACACCATCCCCCTACCACAAATTATGCAGTCGAGTTTCCCACATTTGGGGAAATCTCAGGGGTCAGCACATCCGGAGTGCAACGGATGAGCCTCACCCTGGAAAAAGCACATTCGTGATCATGGTATCTCCCTTGCCAGATAAGTGTAAGCAATGAATATTTGTCATTTACTCTTTCTCATGCTGTGCTGGTCATATCTGTATATGGATTGGTATCTGTAAAATAAATAAGTAAATTAAACAAAGGACATCTACTAACAATGAAGAAAAATATACAAATGTCATTGTCATTTCTTGGTTACCACCTTGCTGTTCTTTCCACAACATTAGTTACATTTTTATAGTATCTTGATTACTTTGGTGTAAAGTCCTCTCATGCAGAACATACAGTGCTTTTCTAGTCCTGTTAGCTTTTTGGGGTTGAATCAGTTATCACACTTTTGTTTTACTGATGATAAGAAAAACATAACTTAAAATGTGAACATAATGTCCACATAAGTGCCATAGAGACAGAAGAAGATCTGCTTTGGAAATACTATGAATTCAGGGTAAACATTGGATTTAATTCCATTATTGCATCATTGTGAGCCAAAATGTATTCACTGGAGAAGTGAGAATTTCAGTGCCACCTTTACGATGAGACTTTTGTTAGTATGTCAATTAGCATGGCAAAGTTGATTGAGAAATCCTTACCACCGTGTTGAAGGAACAAAGAAGAAACTTAAGAAACAAATCAGATAACATTTAATACTTACAGTGCCACTGATACCAGAAAAAGTATCCTGTATACAATTAAGAAAATATCTATTTGGTTAGACCACAATGACCTGGGAAGTAAAACCTACATGTGTAAAGTGTTTAGAAAATATTAATTTATATTTAGAAATTAGTCTTTTTCAAATTATATATAATTGGCGCTGGGGACATGGCTGAGTAGAATAAGTGCTTCCTTGGCAAGCGTAAGGGCCTGAGTTCAATTCCTGGTTCTGCCAAACTATATATAGAAAAGGTTAACCTATGTTATGCAACCACATTAGTTTCAAGAACAAGTGTATACGGGTTATTATTCTTGTTTACCTCTAGACTATGATTTTTATGAATTTTAGTTTACTTAAATGAAACAGTATTGATAGTAAATAACTTCATGCTTTTGGGGGGTTCTATTTGTTAAGTGTACCATGAGAGCTTCTGTTCATCACAAAAAAGTCAGTGGAAATTATAATTTTGAAATTTATTTTTTTTATTTTTTGTAAAGTAATTTTATTGAGAAACAAATAGCAATGAGACAGTTTCAAAACCGATTAGTAGGACAGTTTCAATAATTAAAGCACTGCATATTGTTGTCTTAGTGGTTATTCATTCTACAAGAAGAAGACATTATATCCTGTCCACAAACAATATTAGAGCAAATTATTCTACTCATTGAAATAAGAGAATATAGCTCAATATCTTTTTATTTCATCTTTATATAAAATGTTTTTTTTTTTTTTTTTTTTTTTTTTGCTACAATAGTCATGAGTGCCACATGGAGTGCTAATATTTGTGGGTTGGGTAGACACAAGGAATGAAAAATTTTAAAAAAAATGTTTAGAAGTGAGGTAGTAAGAGAAAGACAGAAGGCCAACTGGAGAAGCAATGTCCTCTTCTCATGAACGGTGGCAGTGACTGCTACAATAACTGAAGGTGGTGGGAAGGAGGCTGCAAAACATGATTTTAGAGTAGGATTAGTTATATTAACATTTATTATTAGTATTATTATTATTTTTATTGAAGAACAAATAGCAATGAGACAGTTTCAAAACAAATTAACAGGATAGATTTGATAAATTAATACATTGCAAAAGGTTTTCATAATGATTTGGTATCATACAAGATGCATACATGATATTATACTCATAGGCATTATTGTAGCAGATGTCTCTAATCAGTGAATGAAGAGTGTAGCTACATACTTATCTTATTTTTTATAACTGAATTATATCACAGATTCAATAATGAATACTTTCTCCCTTGTTATCTCCCTAGTTTTTGTACATAGTACTTGAAGCCAACATAATATCTTGTCCAACTACTATTAGTACAAATCTTGCTTTTCATAGAATTATGCAGAAGAATGACATTTTTATTCTAACTGTACTGTTTATACACACATATTATGATTCTTCCTTTCTATGCACTATTTTTGGCTGGACCTGTCAAAGATGAACACTCCTTTGGCATTAAACCAATTTAGGTGCCTGAACTGGGCGACACAATCCAACACAGTCCAGTATTCCACAATAATGGTGAGTTACCTGAAGAAGTTGTTGACTATAGCCATTTACAGCTCAACTTATTATTATGGCCCCGCATTGCATACCTCATTTTTATACTTTTCTCCTGAATGGTTAAGACGAAGATAGAGCAAGACCTATATACCAAAAGATGTAGCTTTTGTTTCTGAGGTCAGTGAAGTCCCCTCAGGGTTTACCTTACAATCTGTACCTTACTCTGTAGGTCCTTTGTCTGTGCCAGCCATGCGGATGACTCATGGCCAATGCTTGACCAGTTTGCTCTCTATGAGAGCCTAAGAGAAAGTTTTCTTTCCATGTGACCCCCCAGTCACATTATACATCATCAATTTCTTTCCCTGTGGCTCCATAATCTTCTTGATCAGAAAATTTGGGGCACAAATGAGTTTCGTGATGTTAGAGCACAGGTCCTCCTATGCTATGAGACTTCGCTGACCTTCAAAAGGCTGGGGTCAAAATATTGGCTGGCCTTGTGGCTCTTCAATTTCTTCAATTTTGATCTGTGAAATTAGGTTGTTAACCATCCAGAAGAAAAGCCAATTAGTACCCTGAAGCATATGCCATTCAGTTTACCTTAATTATCTGACTCAATTTTCTTTAGCTGTTGTACATTTCTATTTGTATTTCTTTTTTTGACTTCCTATACTAGGGAGACTATATGATATTTGCAAATATGTGTCCGGTTTATTTCACTTATAAGTTCAAGTGGTATCCACTTTAATATAAATGCTTCAAGCTTATCATTCTTTATAGAAGAGTAATACGCCATTATGTAGAAATACCATATCTTTTCCTACCATTCCTCATGTGATGGACATCTTGGTTGTTTCCAAGATTTTTCTATCACAAATTGTGCTGCTATAAACATAGGTAGACAAATATCACTACGATACAATGTTTTCAGTTCCTCTGGGCAAATTCCCAGTAGGAGGATAACCAGCTTGAATAGTATTTTTAGTCCTACTTTTTGAGGAGTCTCCACACTGATCTCCACAGTGGTTGTACCAGTCTACATTCCCACCAGCAGTGGAGAAGTGTTCCCTTTTCCCCACAACCTCTCCAACATTTGTTGTTGGCTGATTTCCTTATGATAGCCATTCCTTCTGGAGTGAGATGGTATCTCAGTGTTTTTTTTTTATTTGCATTTCACGAATGGCTAGCGATGTGGAGCATTTTTTCATGTATTTATTTGCTTCTTTAATTTTGTCCTCTGAGAAGTGTGTATTCATGTCAGATGCCCATTTCTGAATTAGGTCTTTAAATTTGAGGGTCCTGAATATCTTAGTTCTTTATATACTTTAGACAGCAGACCTCTGTGTGATTGCTTATTAGCTAGAATTTTTTCAAAATATATGGGTTATTTTTTCACTTTGATGACAACTTCTTTTGGACTCTAAAAAATCCTCAAGAAGAGTTGATCCCAGTTGCAGATTCTTTCAAGTGTTTTCTGTGCAAATATATGTTTGTTTATGAACTCTTTACCTACCCCTATGTTTTCAAGAGTTCCTTTTACTTTCTCTTCAATAGATTGTTTTTTTCTGTTTCAAAATTTAGATCTTTAATGCATTTTGACTTTAGCTTAGCACACGGTGATAGAGCTAGGTCAAGTTTCAGTTTTTGGCATGTAGAAAACCAGTTTTTCCAACACCATTTCTTGAAAATGCTCTCTTTCTTCCAGTAAGCATGATTGGCCCCTTTGTGGAAGATCAGATTGCTGAGTGTGTTCACAGATGCCTCTATATCTTCTAATCTATTCCATTGGTCCTCAGTCTATTTCATTGCAAATACCATGTTGATTTTATCACAGTGGCTTTATAATATAATTTCACGTCACGAGTTGTTATGCTTACTGCCCTGTCTTTATTGGCCAAGATTGCCTTTGCTATTCTTGGTAGGTTTTGGACCAGTTTCTTTAGGTCTGGAAGTTTGAAAGGGATTGCATTAAATATATACTGGAATTTTGGGAGTGTGGTCATCTTCACGATGTTGGTTCTTCCTATCCAGGAGCATGTAATATCTTTCAATTTTCTGAAATCCTCTATAATCTTTTTTCTTAGTGCATTGTAATTTTCTGTGAAAAGACCTTGACTTCCTTAGTTAAGTGATTTCCAAGGTATTTCATTTTGCACGGTGTTATTATAAAAGGTATTCTTTCTGTTGTTTCCCTTTCAGTGCGCTTGTTATCTGTGTAGAGGAATGCTATTGACTTTTGACTATTGAACTTGTGTGCTGCTGTGCTACTGAATTTCCATATCAGTTCTACTCCTTTCTTGGTGGATTTTTGGCATCTTCCAAGTAGAGTATCATGTCATGTGCAAATAGTGACAATTTAAGTTCTTCTTTGCCTATTATAATTCCTTTTATTTCTCCATCTTCTCTAATGGCTGTTGTTAATGATTACAACACTATATGGAATACAAGAGGTCATAGAGGACATCTTTGTGCTGTACCTGATTTAAGAGTAAATGATTTCAAATTTTCCCCATTAGGGATTATATTAGCTTCTGGTTGTCATTGATGGCTTTAACAAACAGAAGTAGAGGCCATCTATTCCAATATTTTGTAGGACTTTGACCATGAATGATTGTTGCACTTTGTCAAAAGATTTCTCTGCTTCAATTGAGATGATCATGTGGTTTTTGGATTTCAGTCTATTAATATAGTGTATTACATTTACAGATTTTCACATATTGAAGCATCCTTGCATTCCTGGGATGAATCCTATCTGGTCATGTTGTATGATCTTCTGGATGATGTGCTGTATTGTATTTGCTAGGATTTTATTGAGTATTTTTGCAACTATGTTCTTGCGGGAGATTGGCCTGTAGTTCTTCTGATAAGATTATAGTCTTAGATATTAGGTTTATCATTTCCAATAAGATTTGTCTTACATAGTTGGGTGTTCCTGTATGTGGTGCATACATATTTATATGAGTGTTACCTCTTGCTCTTGCATTTTTGCCCTGACCAATATATAGTGGTCTTCTTTGTTTCATTTGGTCCTTCTTGCTTTGAAGTTGAGACTGTCTGAGAAAAGAATTGCTGCTTATGCTTTTTTCTGAGGTGCTGGGGCATGTAGTATTGTTTTCCATCCTTTGACTTCAAGCCCATGAATATCCTTTTGAGTTAAATGTGTTTTTTGTATACAGCATATTGTTGGATTTTGTTTCCTAATCCACTGTGCCAGTCTATTTCTCTTAATTGGTGAATTGAGTCCATTTACATTGATGGTTATAATTGAAATGTGTGGAATTATGTTTGTCATGATATTTACCTGCTGTTGTCTTCTCCTATGTATCCTGTGTTTAATTATCTGTGCTTTTTAGTGGGTTCCTTCCATTCTCATTCGTGGAGTTCTGGTCATTGTAGTCTCTCTCTAGAACATTTTTCAGCAGCCTATGAAGGGATGGCTTTGTCATCATGAAATTCTTTAGTTGTTCTTTATCGTGGAAGTATTTCACTTCTCCATCAAATGTGAAAGAGAGTTTTGCCAGGTACAATAGTCTTGCCTGGAATGTGTTTTCATACAAGTCTTGAAGAACTGTGTTCCATACTCTCCTTGCCTTCAGGGTTTGTGTACAGATGTCGGCTGTAATTCTGATGAGTTTTCCATTGAATGTGAGCTACTTCTTCTCTCTAGTACCTTTCATTATATTATTTTTGTGTTCGATTTCTGGAATCTTTACTATTATATGTCTTGGTGTGTTTTCACTTGGGTTGAAGTTATTTGGTGTTCTATATGCTTCGGTGACCTGAATGTTGGACTGTCTCCTCATATTTGGGAAGGTTTCTGCAATTACTTCCCCCCAAGTTCTTTTTATGTCATTTGTGTTGACACCTTCATTCTCATTGGTACCAATTAATCTCACATTGTTCATCCTGGTGTCATCTTGCAGATGATGTATTATTTTTTTCCTGCATTCTTGTTGTTTTTAAGAGATTCTTTCTCACCTTTTCCCTAGCTGCACCAGTGTCTCCAAGATCTGAAACTGTTTTCACTTTCTCTCAAATGGTTTTCTAGACTAATGATTGATATTTTTAGTTCTTCTATATCTCTTTGACTCTGTTTCATGCATTCTACTTCTTTTTTTGTATTGCTCATTCAATGAATCCATCATATTTCTCATCTCCTCTATTTTTTCTACAGGTCTTCTTTAGAGGCATTTTTTTTTCTGCAGTTTCTTCCAAGTTTAGTTTCCTCTCGTATTTCAGGACTTGTTTCTGCATTTGCGATGCTATGATTTCAAAGAATTCTTTTTCAAAGAAATATTTTTTGATTTTAGAAATTATTTCTGCTTTGAGTTCCTCATGACATTTCTGCTGCAGTTTCTTTGCTTTAGACACTGTTAATTCATACGTTTTAGCTGGAATAATGCTCTCTGCACTTGTTCTGGTGAGCATTGTTTTTCCACCCAATGTTTCTGGATTTCATTCTTTATTTCAGATGCTATGTATTCAGATTTTTTTTTAGTTCAGGAATTAATTCTCATCTGATTTCCTTTATACCTATTTGGTACTGTTCCTTTCCTTCTGTATCTGTTAATTCATTCATTGCAGCTGAGCTTGTGTCCTCTGTCCTTACTGGTGGACTGGAGGCCTGAGATTGCATTTTTCTCCTTGTGTTTGTCATTTTGTATAGCACTGATCTCTGACCTTTAATGTAGATCTTTGGTGCAGCTATAACATTAGCGTGTAATGAGATTCGCAGGTCAGTCTATTACGTTTGAGATTATCCAGTTATGCTTGTTCTGGACCATGCTGTTGTGTTCAGTTCCTTTTTGCTGTAGCTCTTGTGGTTCCCCTCTCCTGGATCCCTGGTCAGGCCAGCACGAACTGAACCATATGTAGAGAGAGTAGTTAAAATTCCCACTATCTTGGCTGGGTTTTGGGCAAGGATCTGGAAAGTTATGAGAGTCGGCCCTCGTGTCTCAGGCAGGTCTCTCCTAGGTGGGCAGGCATGGGCTTTGTTGGGTCCATTGGGCTCCCAAAAGGATAGTGTTTGTTCTTATTCATCGAGTAGGCTGTGCTGGGTTAGCCAAGCTGTGCTCGGTTCAGAGTTATCTGCTCAAACTGGAGAATGCTGGCAAAGGTCCCTCTGGCTTGGCGGGCCTGGATCCCTCACTCACAGGACAAGTTGTGTTGGGTCTGGGGCCATGGGGTGGGCATAATTTCAAATTTTAAAACAGTGAAAACTACTACTACTACTACTCCTAGTACTACAGAGCTACATGTACACAAAAGCCTCCCACCCAATATGGTAGCAATTTTATATTCCAGACATTATTTTATTTCTCAAGAACAAAATATATAAGAGAATCCTAGAGATGTTTAAAAATGAGTTTGCTGGCTGAAGTGCTACCTAGGCACCAAGTCAAAGGATTTTCATTCACAAATTATGTGAAGAACTTTAGAACCTTCCTGAAACTCACGTGGAGTATTATGAAAGAAAGCAGGTGATTAATCTAAGATACTGAATTCACCTATACCATTTATTTGTCATTTTTATCCAATGTGTCTAATATTCAAATATATTTGAGTAGTAATTAGGAGCTATAATTAAAGATTACTGTTAATATCTTTAGTTGTATTGTATTGCTAACTGAATTTTATACATTATGCTTCTGAAAATAAAGTATAAGTTGTTGAGAGGCATCAAGTCTTTGGTGATTTTTCTGCTCATACAAATCTATACAGGTTTAATTAACTCCCTCATATATTTTAATTTATGTATGATGTTAGGTATTTTTTTCTATGTATTGCTTCCCAAACCACTGAGACAAGTTTAATGTTTCTTAGAGTGCAAAAATTCTTTAAAATATATGTTTTTAATTGATCTTTGAATAGCAATTGACAGAAAAACATTTCAAGAATTAAGATATTTTGGCCTACAGAATTTTACAGTTTAAAATGATCAGGTAAGAATATCTACAAATTCCCCTATCACATATACTTCCCTATCTATTTTTCAAGAGCAAAAATGAACTAAATAATTACGACAATTAAAACAGAAATTGGGAGAGAAAACCAAAGATAAAAATTGAAAATACTTAAATAATATTTCCAAATATTATTCCCTAACAGTTATTAGATAAGAACTTTAATGTGTAACATGGTTCTTCCTTGAACTGCACTCAATCAGCAGAGGATAATAGACCACTCTTACAAAAACATTGATTGGAGCAATGATGGATTTTGGCCAAATGACAGACCAATCAGAGAGTCCTTCTAGACTTAAAAATCTAAATTGAGAAAACATTCTTTCTATTCTTTTATGTTTTCAAGCAAAGCTGATGAATAGTGCACTCTTTCATAGGGGCATTCACAACAGTGTAAATGAAGCCACTGGGGAACTATAAGGATTCTCATGTTGGTCAACACATATTAACAAGAAGTTAGCCTTGGGAAGGACATCCTTAGCCTTCTCACACCTACATCAGGTTTTACTAAAGCAAGATTTGTTAGTTCCTTGCTATACTTCTTCTTCATGTGAAATTAATAAATATTTTCTGCTCCCCTCTTTAATTAACACTGAATTGAATAGGAATGAAATGTATACCTTGGAAGCAAACAATTGAAGAACGTGTCAATGAGACTATTTTATATCTTCACTCAAATCATAGTTTTTAAATTTAATTTGACACAAATACATTCTCACACATAGCAAAATTGTAAATACAAAGAACAAGGCATGTACAGGTATTATCAGACTTAGAGTACTTTCTACTTTTTGACTTTGCTGTGTCAAAAGCTGTTTTTATCAGCTCTTCTCTCTGTTTCTCAACCACCCTAAGCACAGTTCCATTTTAATTGTCTTTGCCTCTGTCTCTGTCTCTCTGGCTCTGGATTCATCTTTCCTTTTTAATCTTCTATTTCTCTCTCTAACTGCACACGCATAGTAATTATTTTTGTTTGTTTGTTTGTTTTGTTTCTCTGTTTGTTTGAAACAGGATCTCCCTATGTAGTGCAAGGTGCCCTTGAACTTGCTTGTGCAGCACTAACTGGACTTGAACTTTCAGCACTTTTTCTGCCTTAGCCTCTCACATGCTGGAATTGAGGTCCTTACCTCATTTTTACACTTTTCTGCTGGATGGTTAAGACTGAGAAAAAGCAAGAACTGTACAACAAAAAACGTAACCGTTGTATCTGATGAGGTCAATCAAGTCCCATTAGGGTTTATCCTATAACCATGTACCTCATTTTGTAGATCCTTTATCAGTGTCAGCCATGTGGATGAGCCATGGCCATTGTTTGACCAGTTTTCTTTCTGTTAAAGCCTGAGAGAAAGTTTTCTTTCCATTTGACTCTCCTTAGGCATACTATAGAAAATCGATCACATTCCTCTGTGGCTCCATAATCTCCTTGATCAGGAAATTTGGGACACAACTGAGTTCCATGCTGTTACAGTACAGGTTCTCCTATGTCCTGAGTCTTCACTGACCTTGAAAGTTGAGGGTCAGAATGTTGGCTGACCTTGCAGCCTTTCCATTTTTCCAATTCGTGATCTGCAAACTTAGGTTGTTAACATCCAGAAGAGAAGCAGATTATTACCCTGCAACATATGCAATTCAGTTTACATTAATTATCTCTCTAAATATCAAACATCTTAGGCATAATGTGGAACACATATCTTCCATCAAGTATTGATGTATCAAATTTTAAGTTCTTACAGAATATGAGGAAAAAGTTTTTTAAAAAGTACTATACACATATTATTACACATAAATTTAGAAATCCAACCACATGCAGCCTTGTAGCACAATAGTCTAGTGACATTTTTTTCTTGAGTCTTTATTTTTTTCATTTATTACCAAAAAATTACTTATGAGACATTATGGTAATAATTGGCATGTCATGACAAGAAGCACATATTTATTTATTTTTTAAGAAATATATATTTGGAAGACCAGAATGGTAGGCATTCCAATCATGATCCCACTAACACATGGCTATCTTCAGTGCAGCTGCTCACCTCACAGGTATGTAGGAAGCCACCATGATGCTGATTGTTTGTCTTATTTTTCGCTATTGAATTTTCTCCTTTTTCCGGTTGGTTCTGAATCGTTAGTGCTAGTGTCTACTAACAAAACCTTGTATATGTGTATTAGAACTTGCACTCTGCATAGAAATTCATACAAATTCTATTAAATAGTTCACTAATAAATAAAGTTTGCTAAGTTTCATTTACTACACTTTTTTTTTAAAGAAAATAAAGCACTAGAATACACTCTGTGATCTTTCTCAGCTAATATAATTCCTTGGATCTACATAACCTATTTTCTTTTCATTTATTCACTGTCAAACAATTAGTCAAGATCTTAACTTTTACTGATCCAATATTACCTCAGGTGGAATTAATTACTGCTTAAGTGCTCTTCATAAAAGTGTTCTGTTGGTTCTTCTAAGCATTTGTAATGTTAGCATGTTTTGTTTTGTTTTATTCCAATTATTTTAAAGAGTTGTTTGGCCATCTAATGGAAGTGGTGAGACTAGGGATGCATCACAGTGGCACAGTGCCTGACTGGAAAGCAGGAGGGTGTGAGCTTGATTCCCAGTACTAAATTAATTAATTAATTAAAACAAGTGATAGACAAAAACATATTGCATCTTGACATAATGCAAAGAAGTGAGCAAAGAGCCAGATGTTAAGTGAATGTTTAAGAAAGTTTATAGGAGGCTGGGGATATGGCTCAGTGGAATAAGCGCTTGCCTGACAATCACAAGGGCCTGAGTTCAATTCCCAGCTTTGCCAAAAAAAAAAAAAAAAAGTGCAAAAAGAAAGTTTATATATTCAATTAATGGATTTAACTGTAGAATGTGAACATTTCAAGGATCTGAGGAAAGGTTCTTTCGAAAAAAATAGCTGTGGCTGATCCAGTAATTCTCCATGCTCTTTGAATCAATCATGTTTCTTTCTCCTGGATAAATGCTGCTGAATTCCTGAAACTACAAGAAGGAAGGACTTCTTTTTGGTGATGGCTTTGGGGTTTCAGGCCTCCACTGGCTAACATAAGGATGAAAGAGCATGTCAAGCAGACACAGTGGAGAAGGGCTGGCAGCCCAAGACTCCAGGAAACAGAGACAGGGAAGAGATAGTGAAGTGTCCTAGCATGTCTGTCTCCAGGGACCCTCACTGTCCACATGAAACACCTCACTGTGCATTCAGCTATGAACCCATCGATAGCTTCATGTGACCACTGGTCAATTCAGCATCTGCAAAAAGTGATCACTTTCAAAAAGTCCAAACACTGCAGAGATTTTTGGTAGCACGTGAGATCTAAGCCATGACATTGGTTATTATCTGACTGCCCCTTCCTCAACATGCATATGGATCTTGAGAGCTTTGAGATAAATATTGACAACATGTGTGTTTCCAGAAAGAAAAGCCCAGAAAAGCTTTCAGGACGAATAGAAAGCATTGTTTCAAAGAGCTTATTACTTTATAAAACACAGAAATCATGAGATGATAGTTTTTCCTTAAAACCTACATGTCATGCATTATTAATATTTAATGTAGTTACTTTATTTGTTGGTGTCTGATTTCCAATATCCAACGAATAAGAAAACAATATTTAAGGTCTCATTGCTAGGGTCCATGTCCCATCTAAATTTACACTGTGTCGATCTAATATTTTGTATTACTAAGTAATTGTTTACCATCAAGAATTTATGCTTCCCTCCTAGGAAACTATAAACCAATTGATACCCTATATAATTCTAAAGAATTAACCAAACCATTTAGCATACCTATTTGGCTGTTACATTTCTTGATGATAATATTTCCATTATAGTTTTCCAAGTGTGCTTTTTTGGAAATTAGTGTGTGCTTTCATTCCTCCAACTAAAATTGACTTTTGCAATGAGTTACACATTTTCCTAACCCTGCATTAGGCATAAACAAAATTACTATCATCACCTTAACCAACCTTCAGACCAAGAGAATATAACAATGCATCACGTGGAGTACGATTACTCTGTGTTTGCATTTATTTAATGTTTGCTTAGATCAGTCCCTCAATCTCCAAATAATTTAGCTCATGGTCTACTATCATTTGCTAAAGTGTTGTACTTGACATAACTAATAGTTATTTTTACATATATATAAATTTTTTTGTCATTTCATTCCTCACTCCCATTAATTCAATGTCTGTCTCTGTCTCTGTCTCTGGCTCTGGCTCTGGCTCTGTCTGTCCCTGTCTCTGTCTATCTCCCCTCTTAACTTGAAGTTTCAATTTATTTCAGTAACTATTTATTACAATTCCTTACACTATGTCTGAAGATCTAATTCACAGGACTTTATTTCACTGTGCCTAAAAACTCATAAATCAACAAGTGACAAGATAGGTAATCAAATTTACAAGTAAAATGACAAATGTAAGGACGTAAATGTGTATAGAAATCTGGTAAGAGAAAGTTCATTGGCTTTCGAGAACTTGTCCAGAGAAGTGAAACAAGGCTGAACAGGATGCGGAGGCTAGCACACTTTACTCTCTTCCATGTCTGCTTTGGGTGGACGTGGTTCCTAGTCTGTCTCATGAATAAAATTTTAATTCATGTCATCCTTTACCCAGAATTTTAATAATTGGCGTATATTTCTTAATTCGTAAGCTTTATCATTTTATTTTAGTCTTAATTAGTTGTGAAAACATGTAATATGCTTTATTACTTGACAGTTAAATATTCCGTCTTTGCTTTCATTGCTTTCTTGTATCAATTACTCTCCCTTTACACTCTCAAAGATGAAAATTTAAAAAAAAACTTTCATATGTTGATGTTAACACTGAATGGAGGGCAGTTTCCACTGAAAGTTTTAATTAATTAATTAATTAATTAATTTATATTTTATTGAAGAACAAATAGAAATGAGACAGTTTCAAGACAAATTAACAGGACAGATTCGATAAATTAATACACTGCAAACTGTTTTCGTAATGTTTTGGTATCGTGCAAGGTGTGTGCATGATATTATACTTACAAACATTATTACAGCAGATGTCTCTAATCAGTGAGTTAAGAGAATGTAGCTGCTTACTTCTCCTCCACTGAAAATTTGTAAACATCTCCCAATCTGTAAAAGTAAAATTCTAATACATGTATGACAAGAAACCTATTGCTCACCCGAGGCAAGTAATTTAGTCTGTCTAGGTTCATTCTACTTCCAAGAGTCCTGGTGGAAGCAAAATTAAACCATTTCTGAAGATGTACAACTTCCATTGATCCTCCACAAGTTCTTGAGTTCACAGTCAAAAGTGAATTGTACAGGATAATGAATCTACATGAAAGAGACTTGGCGTATGTACAGTGCTGACTCAGTCTTGGGAACTCCAGACACTGGATCTCTTCAGTCGAAAGACTTTTATGTAATTACACGAATTTTCTGACAACAAATTATATGACTTGGAAGAAAATCATGAAAAATTTATTTTGTAAATTTCTACCTACTATTGATGACTTCAAGAATATAGAAATTTTGTCTGGGTAATAGAAAGTTTTCTATAGAGACTTCCATGAATTGAGAAATCAGTAGAGGAAATAACAGTGCAGGGTTGAAAATGGAACGTATGTAATATTCTGCTTGTGGAATTTAATGTACCTCTTGGAAAAGTAAGAAATGTAGAAGTGAATGCATTAGCATTTATAGCGGATATTTGTAAAGTAAGAAAAATTAAATATAAATATGTAAATTAAAAAGAATTCTTTAGTTACTCTGATACCATATTTGATTGTGGAGAATTTTGGAGAAGAAATAGAAACATTATGAACAAACATCTTAGCAAGAAATTTAAATTAGAACACCTTTGTCCCAGCCCATTTTATCTTTTAAACATGAGCTTAGGATGTGCTTGACAAAACAAAACTATAAAAAGTATTTCATAAGTTATATGTTGAAGCTGGCATAGTCCTGTTTTTGTATACTCCAGTCAGTCAAGCTATGGAAACTCAGTCTCATAGTCAGTCTTTGAGAATATGTAATCGCTGTCCTTTTTTGGTTTTGTTTTTAACTTCTTCTCTACTCTTAAAAAAAAAAAAAAAAAAAAAAAAAAAAACCTATAGTAATATTCTGTCACAAGTCCATGTAATTTTTCTTCATAAAGTAAGTCTAATGTTTTGTCTAATTTCTTAAATAATATTATTGTTTCATTCTACTTTCCATGAGAATAAAACTAGTTGTGCTTTCATACCTTTCTCCAAACTATTTCTGGGCTCTCTTTATAGGAAATTTTACAAATTCCAACCACAGCTTAAGCTTGTGGTTCCTGCTTGCTTCTACTCTTTCCTTTCTCTGAGAAGGCCCATAGGTTTGTAAATGAACCAAAACTTACTTATTGCCAATAGCTACTATGCCAAATGTACAATATTTTACTGTATATCATTTGTCCTATCAGAAAAATTTGAGCTCATTTTCTTTTAAATTTTTTAATTATTTTTTAATTTTAATTTAGTTTAATTTTATTTTTTTTCGGTACCAGGGATTGAATTCAAGACCCTGTGCTTGCCAGGCAAGTACTTATTCTACTGAGCTATCTCCCCAGCCTATCTTTTAATTAAAAATCAATCTTTTATTTCATTGACACAGGGTCTCACCACACAACTCAGACTCCTAGTGATCCTCCTGACTCAGCCTCCTAAGTGCTGGAATTACAGGCATGTGCAACCAGTCCTGATTTCAGGGCCATTTCAGCATGCCACGTTTCAGGCACCAACATGGCATGCAGTACTAGGAATCAAACTCATTACCTTGCACCTACCAAGCAGGCACTTAGGCCACTGAGCTCTCTCACCAGCCCTAGTATTTTCCTTATAAATAATTCTTGTATTTAGACCTTAAAGCTTATTTATTTGTGTTAGTACAGGGTCTATGGGGTCTCACTACACAGATCAAACTTGTAGTAATTCTCCTGTTTTCAGCTTCTTAATCACTGGGGATTACAGGCATGTGCCACCATAACCAGGTATTGGGGTTGGCAGGAAATGTTGAGGATCAAACTCCGGTCCCTATGTTTTCCTAAGCAGGTATTCTAATCAATGAGCTATCTTGCTGGCCCCTATTCTCTTTTTTATATCTATATTCTCTACTATGTCTTATATTAATTGAGTATCACTCAGAGATAAGTTAAATTTCCATTTCAAACCACAAACTACTCTTTGCATTCTGAAATCATACAGTTAACTAGTCAAGAAAGACATTATGGTTTTTTTTGGCCGATGCTAAGCATTGTTACTGCTTGGTGAACATACAATCTTGCACAAATAGCAGACTGGTGATAAAATTTATCCTCATGTCTATTTCCTGAAATGCACAAAAGTTTAGAATGCATTCACTATACATTCAAAGTCTACTACTTGCTTATAACAAATGCAATATGGAAAGGAAAGCATTAAGTCAATTCTATGGTTATGTCATACATAATTCCAGTGTCTATCTTGGTATTACTCTGTGCATTCCTTCTCTCCTTTTAACTATTCTATACTAAATAAGCATTTCTTGAGGCCCAAAGGGTAAGAGGTGGAAAACTGCTGCTGCTGACCATTACGAAGGCATTGAGATAGTAAGCTTGTTACTTGATTCTCCATAAAAAGATTAAATTTGCCACATATGCATGGAAGCGTGCACTTCCCCATTCAAATCTCAGATGAGAATCATACACTCACTAACACCTTAGACTCTGGAGCATAAAGTTAAGCCTCAATTCCTGATCCACCAAATTAGTGAGACAGAGAGTGATTTTTAACTCAGTTTGTGCTAGTGTGTTGCACTGCAAGAATAACTTACAGAGTTTGGTAGGAACAATTGCAGGAGCCCCTGAAATATGTCACTGTGTGTGACTGTGGCAGTGCAGAAAAAGACATTTCCTTGGATTTGGTCAGAACACAGAGGTGTTTGTTCTTGATTGTATTAAAGAAAGCTCCCAGCTAAAGGGAGTTCCCCCAACCAGAGTATTCTTTGGTTTTTGTTTATATCAGTGTAAGAGAAAAGAAAAGAAGAAAATCACCTTAAATTATCAAGGTTAAGCAGTTTTTCAGAGAATGGGGATGGACAATGGCCAGACACAACACGGTACACTAATCTCAAATGTTTCCAAGCTGTGTTGTGCTTAGCACATTGTGTACAAACCTACTTGTATTGGCCCTACGGCTCCTGTAACAATTTATCCAGTCAATTTTCTGCCAAATACTTCACCGAAATAAATATCTAAAGCTCTAGGGCTTTGTTTTGTTAGAAACAAGCAGTGAGCAGAGTGATTTAGAGGGCAATACTGTAACTTCCACTTCACTAGCAGCATCTCTTTTTTGGTCAACTTCCCTTGCAAGATTTGATGAAGCAAATGCCATATGCCGAGAAGCAAATGGCAAGAAAGCAAGGATGGTGTCTGGGAGAAAAACAGCAGCAAGCTGAGGCTCCTGGTCTGACAGCCTACACACAACGGAATCATGCCAATAGCCAGGGAAATTTGGCAGCAGATCTTTCCCAGTCTCACACCAAGTAAAACCCTCTTTCAAGCCAGTACAATGATCAAAGTTTGTGAGGGATCAAAGCTTTGCAAGAGATCCTCAACTTAAGCTGTGCCTGGATTTCTGTCCCCAGAAACTTCGAAATAATAAGCAAATGCTGTTTTAAGTGACTAAATTTATTGTAATATATTACACAGCACTGATACTTAATGCAAATCTTGAATGAGATTCTTTGCTTTCCATTGATTTCCAAACTTAATTCCTCCCTATTTTATATCTTATTAATTGAAGCACTTTAATATACTCCTTTTTTCTATAAACATTTGAGATAATCCTTGAACTTTCTCATTCTCCTGGTGACCATACTGCAAGATTCTTCCAATACCTGAGATAGGAAATGTATGTTTCTCACTACTATCAGGGACATTACTGTGGTCTAAAGTATTTACTAATGTTTGTTCTAGATCTTTGCTATCATTGCTTTGCTCAGACTATGCAGTCATTTTTATTGTTTATTGAATAGTTACAGTTCTATCAGTGCTGGTATCTGCTCTTCTTTTTCATGAATAGACTTTCTTCTTCAACTCTTTTGAGATTTCCAAAACATATTTAAGGGTTTTTAACAATTATTAAATCCTCAGAGTGTTCTTCATTGTTTATGCCACCCGATATGATGGTACAGTTTCTGTCATTTCACATTCCTTACTACAACCTGTAATTACCTAACATCAACAATCATTTCAATATAAAATATGTATTTTTCCACTTAAATAAAATGGCCAGGGACCGGGGGTATAGCTCAGTGGCATAAGTGCCTACCTAGGAAGTACAAGGTCCTGAATTGAATCCCAGATATTGCAAAAATAAAAATAAAAAATAAATAAAATGGCCAATAACTTTTCTTTTGTTGATTTATTTCTGAGGATCTAGAAAACTTAAGTGCAACAGAGTAAGTATCACAGAAATATTAAAGATTGGTGTATGTATATCAATATATCTACCTTTAAGTACAATTACTAAAATATATCTAATTTGCATCATTGATAGCACTATTTTTTAATTTTATTGAAGTACAAATATCAATGAGACGGTTTTAAGACACCTTAACAGGTGGGATTCAATAAATTAATACATTCTGAACTGTTTTCATAATGTTTTGGTATCGTACAAGGTGCATACATGATATTATACTTACAGACATTATTATAGCAGATGTCTCTTATCAGTAAATTAAGAGTGTAGCTGTTTACATTTTATTTTTTATACCTGAATTATATCAAAGATTCAATAGATAATACTTTCTACCTTATTATTTTCCTAGTAGTTGCCCATAGCATTAGAAGCCAACATAATATCCTGTGCAACCACCATCAGCGCAAATCTTGCCTTTCACAGAATTATGTAGAAGCATGGCATATTTATCGAAATGTACTGACCATTCACACACATCATGATTCCTGCTTTTTATAACCCTTCCTTTGTCTACACCTGTCAAAAATGGCCACTCCACTGTCATTCAACCAATTAGGTGCCTGAACTCAATGACACAATCCAACACAGTCCAGGGTTCCACAACAATAGTGAGTGATCTGAAGAAGGTGTCGATCATACCCATTTATAGCTCAACTTATTATTATGGCCCCATACTGTATAACTCATATTTATACTTTTCTGCTGGATGGTCAAGACCTATATGCCAAAACATGTAGTTTTTGGTTCTGATGAGGTCAGTGAATTCCCATCAGGGTTTATCTTCTAATCTTGTAACTTATTCTGTAGATCCTTTGTCTGTGTCATCCAAGAGGATGAGTCACAGTCAATACTAGACCAGTTTGCTCTCTGTGAGAGCCTGAGAGAAAGTCTTCTCTCCATGTGACTCTCCCCAGGCAGACTATGGAACTTCGATCTCTTTCTACTATGGCTCCATAATCTTATCGATCAGAAAATTTGGGGCACAACTAAGTTGCATGATGTTACACTGCAGGTTCTCCTGTGTCCTGAGTCCTCACTGGCCTTTAAACCCTAGGTCCAAAATGTTGACTGGTCGTGTGGCTCTTGTATTTCTCCTATTTTGATCTGCGAACTTAGGTTGTTGACCATCCTGAAGAAAAGATGGTTAGTACACTGCAACATATGCCATTCACTTTGCCTTAACTGACTCAGTTGTTTTCAGCTGTTCTCATACATTTCTGTTTGTATTTCTTTTCACTTCTTATCCTAGGGAGACTACATGACATTTACACATGTGTGTGTGGTTTATTTCACTTATCAGTATACACTCAAGTGGCATCCACTTCAATATAAATGCTTCAAGCTTATCATTCTTAATAACTGAGTAATACTCCCTTATATAGAAATACCACATCTTTCTCAAGCATTCCTAATGTGATGGACACCTTGGTTGTTTCCAAGATTTTGCTATCACAAATTGTGCTGCTATAAACATATGTACACATATATCACTATGATACATTGTTTTCAGTGCCTCTGGGAAAATTTCCAGTAGTGGGTTAGCCGGCTTGAATGGGATTTATAGTCATACTCTTTTGTGGAGTCTCCACACTGAATTCCACAACGGTTCTACCAGCCTACATTTCCACCAATAGTGGAGAAGTGTTCCCTTTTCCCCATAACCTCTCCAACATCTGTTGTTGCTTAGTTTCCTTATGATAGCCATTCTTTCTGGAGTGAGATGGTATTTCAGTGTTGTTTTTATTTGCATTTCACAGATGGCTAGCAATGTGGAGCATTTTTTCTTATATTTATTTGTTTCTTTTATTTCATCCTCTGAGAAGTGTGTATTCATCTCAGATGCTAATTTTTGCATTGGGTCTTTAAATATGAAGGGCATGTTATATCTTACTTCTTTATATATTCTACAAAACAGACCTTTGTCTGATTGCTTATGAGTTAGGACTTTTTTAAAATTTGTGGGTTGTCTTTTGTCTCTGTTGATTTCTTTTGGCCTGCAGAAACTCCTCAGGAAGAGTTTATCCAAGTTGTTGATTCTTTCAAGTTTATCCCGTGTGAATATGTTTGTTCATGAACTCTTTACCTACCCCAATGTCTTCAACAGATCCTCTACTTTCTCTTTCAGGTGATTGAGTGTTTCTGTTTTAAAGTTTAAATCTTTAATCCATTTTCACTTTAACTTAGTGCATGGTCATAAAGCTGGGTCAAGTTTTAGTTTTTGGCACCTAAAAAACCAAGTTTTTCAGCACCATTTGTTAAAGATGACACTGAGATATCATCTCACTCCAGAAAGAATGGCTATCATAAGGAAATGAAACAGCAATAAATGCTGGAGAGTTTGTGGGGAAAAGAGAACACATCTTCAATGCTGGTGGAAATGTAGGCTGATACAACCATTGTGGAAGTCAATGTGGAGACTCCTAAAAAGAACAGGACTAGAAATCCCATTCATGCCAGCTAACCCCCTACCGGGAATTTTCCCAGAGGAAATGAAAACATTGTATCCTAGTAATATATGTGTACCTATGTTTATAGCAGCACAATTTGTGATAGCAAAATCTTGGAAACAACCAAGATGTCCATCACATTAGGAATGCTTGAGAAAGATGTGGTATTTCTATATAATGGAGTATTATACAGCTATTAAGAATGATAAGCTTGAAGCATTTATATTGAAGTGGATGCCACTTGAGTATATACTCATAAGTGAAATAAACCAGACACACATGTGTAGATATTATATAGTCTCACTCATATAAGAAGTGAAAAGAAGAAATACAAACAGAAATGTACAACAACAACTGAAAACAATTGAGTCAGATAAGGCAAAGTGAATGGCATATGCTGCAGGATACTAACCAGCTTTCCTTCTGGCTGCTCAGCGACCTAAGTTCACAGATCAAAATTGGAGAAATAGAAGAGCCACAAGGCCAGCCAACATTTTGGAATTGAAGATATTGTTGAATTTCTTGTGTAATTTCTTCTGTGTCCCATTGATTGCTGTGTAGGGTGTTGTTTAGTGTCCATGAATTTAGCAGGTTTTTCTTATTTCTTCTGTCATTTTGTTCTAGTATCATTGCACTGTGGTCAGATAATATGCAAAGAATAATTTCTATTTTCTTGCATATACTTGTGCATGACCTCTGGATTGCTATGTGGTCTATTTTAGAAAATGACCCATGTGCAGTTTCAACAAATGTGTATTCAGCTGTGGTTGGGTGGAACACTCTGTAAATGTCCAGCAGGTCCTTTATTTCCAAGATTTTGCTCAGTTCTGCTACTTCTTTGCTAATGTTTTGTCTGGTTGATCTGTCTGTTTGAGATAAGGAGGTGTTAATGTCTCTTGCTAAGATTGTCATCTCAGATATTAGGTTTTTCATGTCCATTAAGATTTGTCTTACATAGTTGGGTGCTCCTGGGTTTGGTACATGGATATTTATAAGTGTTACCTCTTGCTGTTGAATGTTTCCCCTGACCAATATATGGTGGCCTTCCTTTTTTCTTTTGATCCTTCTTTGTTTGAAGTTGAGACTGTCTGAGAACAGAATTTCTGTTCCTGCTTTTTTCTGAGGTTCTGGGACATGTAGTATTGTTTTCCATCCTTTGACTTTGAGCCTATGAATGGCCTTTTGAGTTAAGTGTGTTTCTTGTACACAGCATATTGTTGGGTTTTGTTTCCTAATCTACTATACCACTATATTTCTCTTAATTCATGAATTGAGCCCATTTAAATTGATGGTTATAATTGAAATGTGTTGAATTATGTTTGTTATATTTACCTGGTGTTGTTTGCTCCTTTGTTTTCTGTGTTTAATTGTCTGTTCTGTTTAGTGGCTTCCTTCCTTTCTCATTCTTGGAGTTCTGGTTATTGTGGTCTCTCTCTAGAACACCTTTCAGCCGCCTGTGAAGGTATTGTTTTGCCATCATGAAATTCTTTACTTGTTCTTTGTGGTGAAGCATTTCACTTCATCAAACTTGAAAGAGAGTTTTGCAGGGTATAATAGTTTTCGTGTAGGACTTGAAGAACTCTGCTCCATGCTCTCCTTGCCTTCATGGGTTGTGTAGAGAAGTCAGCTGTAATTCTGATCAGTTTTCCTTTCAATGTGATCTCCTTCTTTCTAGTAGCTTCCAATATATTATTTTTTAGTTGGATTAGTGCGATCATAACTATTATATGTCGCGTGTTTTTGCTTGAGTTGAAGTTATTTGGTACTCTGTATGCTTTGATTTCCTGAATGTTGGATTGTTTCCTCATATTGTATGAATTTTTCTGCAAATTCTTTTCCCCAAATTCTTTTTATGTCATTTGTATTGGCTCCTTCTTTCTCATTGATTCCGATTATTCTGATATTGTTCATCCTGGAGTTATCTTGCAGGTGATGGATTATTTTTTCCTGCATCCTCATTGATTTTAAGAGATACTTTCTCACCTTTTCACTAGCTGCACCAGTGTCTTCAAGATCTGAAGCTCTGTCTTCGCTTTCACTCAAATTGTTTTGAAGACTCATGATTGATATTTTTATTTCTTCTATGTCTCTTCAACTCTGCTTTTTGCATTCTATTTCTTTTCTGTATTGCTCATTCAAGGAATCCATCATATTTTTGATCTCCTCTATTTTTTTTAATCCATGTTTTCTTTAGAGAGAGTTGTTAATTCTTTTTCTGCAGTGTTTCTTCCAAGTTGAGTTTCCTCTGTATATTTCTGGACTTCTTTCTGTATTTCAGATGGTATGATTTCAAAGAATTCTTTTTTTCAAAAATTCTTTTTGAATTCAGAAATGATTTCTGCTTTGGTTTCCTCATGACGTTTCTGCTGCAGTTTCTTTGCTTCAGACGCTGTTAATTAATATGTTTTAGCTGGAATAGTGCTCTCTGCACTTGTTCTAGTGAGCATTGTTTTTCCACCCAATGTTTCTGGATGTCATTCTTTATTTCAGGTGTTATGTATTCAGATATTTCTTTTTTTATTTGAGGAATTAGTCCTCATGTGATTTCCTCTATACCTCTCTACTGCTGTTCCTTTGTTGCTGTATCTGTTAATTCATTCATTTCACGTGAGCTAGAGTCTTCTGCACTTTCTGGTGGACTTGAGGCCTGAGATTGCGTTTTTCTCCTTGTCCTTGTCATTTTGTGTAGCACTGAGCTATGATCTTTGCTGTAGCGTTTTGATGCAGCTATAACCTTAGCATTTAATGAGATTCAGATGCCAGTATATTAAGTTTGAGATTTTCCAGTTATGTCTATCCTGTATGTACCTGTTGCGTTCAGTTCCTTTTTGGTGCTGCTCCTGTGGTACCCCTCTGTTGATTCCTATTCAGGTGACCATGAATCGAACCAGGATGATGTGTAAGGAATGAAAATTCCCACTAACTTGGCTGGCTTTGGGGCAAGGTTTTGGAGTGTTGCTGGATTCGGCCCTCCTGTCTTAGGTAGGTCGTTATCTCAGTGGGCAGGCCTGGGATATGTTGGGTCTGCTGGGCTTCCAAAAGGATAGTGGGTGTTCTAATTCACCAGGTAGGTTGTGCTCGGTCAGCCAACCTGTACTGTGTCCGTGGCCACGGCGGGAATAGCAGAAGGCTGGGAAACATCTCTCTGGCTTGGCGGGCAGTCTGAGCTGCGCTGGGTTTCGGGCCATGAAGTGGAATCAGATAACTGGAAAATGTCCCTCCAGTGAGAGTGGCCTAGAAATCTCACTCCAGACCGAACTGCATTCAGTCTGGGCCTTGGGGTGGGACTAGAGTTCACTGGGAAATGTTTCTGTGGTGTGGCTGTCCTGGAGTTCTCACCAGCTGAGCTTTGCTGGGCCTGGGGCTGCTGGGCAGGGGGACAGAGGATCGATGGGAAATTTATCTCAGGTGCAGCAGGTCTGGAGCTCTACACTCACTGAACTTTGATGCCCAGCGAGTTGGGAAAATTCCCACTCACTCAGCAGGCATTGGGGCAGGGATAAGGGGTGGTGCTGGTGAGTGGGTCCTGCGGTTTCAGGCTGGTCACTTGCTTGGAGGGCTTGGGGAAGGCGATCCGGGTAGTGCAGGTGGGAACAAGCCAGAGGCTCTCCCTCAGACTCACCACACACTCACTGATCTGGGAAGCCTTGTGAGTCCTGTAAATTCCCACTCACTGGGAGGGCTTTGGGTGGGATCCAGGAGGCCGCAGGAGTAGGCCCTGCTGTCTCAGGCAGGTCTTTCAGACTGGACGGGCATGGGCGGGATCGAGGAAGATGGTGGAGTCAGTCCCCTGTGTCTCAGACTAGTCTCTGGGGCTGGGCGTGAGTGGGTGGGATCAAGGAAGGATAGAACAATTGTTTTGTGAGATTCATGTGAATTTACACATTATTGTCCAGTAATATTTAATATTCATCTTTTAAATAGCATCATTATTTTCTTCTCTCCTAAATTATATAATTAGTAAAACACTAAATTGGTGATAATTCTTATTGCTTATTTTAATACTAAAAGTATCTGATATCATTATCTCTTCTTGAGAGTATAGAGTCATATTTTACTTACATTTTCATTGCATTATTTGCTTTATTTCTTTCATAATGCAAATTTATTGTTATTCTATCAATAAATTTTTATTTTGTTACTTAGACCTAAATGGGACTCATAGATTAGAAATTAACTACAGAAGTACTTACAGCAATGTGAGTTCAATAGAACACCTAGGGAATAATATTCTGTATAGAAAGGGTAAGATACATGATGTAAAATCGTTATATTATTAGATAAAAAGTTGTCTTATCAAGTAAAGATGGTAAAATCTAATATAGATTACTTAACACATTTTATTTGATATAAAATTAATTTTCTAGACAAAAGCTTTTTATATCAGATCAGCAAAAATAAGTATAGCAAAGATCTGATTTTTATGCTTTTATATGTACCTATTATTGCTAAATACCCAAAATGCATATGATGTCAGGCATATAGCAGAAACTACATTCAACCTTACTTAATAGACATGAGTTATTATAGTAGATCTCAAGTGATACAGAACTTGAAACCTTCACATGAATAATGAGATTCATAAGTACTGGAGATCATATTTTTATATTACCCATGTAACATGTAGAAATTAATCCCAGTGATTATAAAGTATACTTAAATCCTTCCATTTAACATGTAAAAAATGACTAACTTTTCCAAATAATGAATTTTCTTCCACAAGTCATTCATGATTGTCAGACTTTTCTTTGCTTATCTCTGCATCTTGTCAGAAGTTTCAAATGATTGGCTCCTCTGGAAAGACTCCTGTATCAATAATTGGTGAGAGTCCATCTGTCTGTATCCATACAAAACTTTCAAGAAAGTATTACCCACTTTAGTTTGCTCATGTGCTCTGAGGACCTTTCCTTTCTACTAAGCGTCATTACCCACAGTGCAAAGATGCTTAACAGTGCATCTTGTCTAGCCCAGCTACCCACATCACTCCCAGATGTCAATGCCCATCATGAAATTTTCTGGAGTCAACATCCAAAAAGGACACATCTACTCAAATCATTGTCTTAAACTGGAATCTAGATAAATCTCTAATGAGGTATTGCTGCTCTGTGGCTCTTCCTATTCAGTATGTCACAAAAAGAAATAAATAAAGAAAAGATAAAATGGCTCTCAAGAAATGTCCAGTACATGTTCCACATTGATGACTTAATCCATGTGTTTTATTATTTTTATTTTTAATACATACATTCTAAACAATAAATATAAATCATTGTCCCAGTAACTTACTGTCTGTGCATGTTCACCTTTCCTAGATATTATCAAAGAGTAAATCTATGATGGTACAGTGTTTAATTTTATGTGTACCAGAAGATTTATACTAGGAAAGGTGTAAAGATTCAGGGTTTTTTTTTTGTGAATTTGTGAAAGGATAAAAGTCACAGGAGGAAATTTTAGAAATAAAAGAAACACCATAGAATTGTCAGATATGTATATATATATATATATATATATATATATATATATATATATATAGAGAGAGAGAGAGAGAGAGAGAGAGAGACAGAGAGAGAGAGAGACAGAGAGAGAGGAGAAATAGCATGTATATGAACTCTCATCAGTTACTGATCCAGGAATCTCGCGCATGACTAGATATAATACTCAACATGCAAAATTTTAAAAAATAGAAATGTGTTTTAACACAGGCTTGCAGTCCACAGCCAGCTGCCTTCCAGACAGCTATGGTATAGTGGTAGGGCCACGGTAGAGGACAGCCGTCCAGCTTACAGCAACAGAAGCTAAGAGAAAGCAGAAAGCACAAAAAGAAGCCAAGAAAGGAGATACATCTTTCCAGGAAAACCCCCAGTAACCCACCTTTTCTGACCAGACCTATCTCCAAACATCACATTCAGCTCTAACATGCCTAAAGGAGTAATGTGTTGACTGGTATAAAAAACTCATGGTTCGATCACCTTCCAAAGGTCACTCTTCTGAACAAATGAACTTTTGAGAGGAAATACACAATAAACTTTAATATTGGTATATTATGCAGAATATTATAAAATATATAGTTATATTATAGCATAAGTATAAGATATAGTTATAATGTTATATCTGTATAAAACTATCATGTTAAAATTGTCCATTTAGTTTTGAACACTATTGATACAAAATAAAAATAAACATAAATATATAACCAAAGTGAATTATATAATTTCACAACTAAAGATATAATCATAAAGCTTTCCATGATATGCAATATACATTAACTTTGCAAATTCCTGTAATAAAGATTGATATCAGTGTTATCAGCAATATTTAATATTAAAGACAATGCAGTAAAATCTTTAATTACCTGAAGCCAAGTATTTGTTTACATTTATTCAGCAAATGCTAATAATGTTTTTAAATTAGGTAATGATATGCAAAGATAATTTAGATAATTAAAAATGCACAAAATGTCCAAGCCCTATATAATTTGTGTAAAGAATGAATGAACAACTTCAGAAATATTCTTAAAATGAAAGGAAGTGGTAATTTTTCTATATTTCTAGTGGAAATCAATGAAAGAAAATGTGCTCGGTGTGAAATATGCTTAGCATACATGAAGACATGAGGCTCTGTACTAAATTCCAAATGCACAAAATAAATTAGAATGAGAAATGAAGAATAGAAAGGAAAAAAGAAGTTTTATGACTAACATCAAAGTAACAATTGATCTATGTTACAATAAGAATTTACATATAAATAAGTTTTCTTAAAAGAATTGAATATGTTTTAAGAATATAATTAGAAAGACAAAAGAATATTATTTTATTAAAAAGAAGGCCCTTCTTTTTACTAATTTTTGACTGCGGAGCAAGGTTTCAGGGTAAATCCTGAGGGTATTTGACTGACCTTGTCAGACACAGAAGTTACACTTCTTGTTATATAGATCTTGCTTTATCTTGTTCTTAACCATCCCACAGAGAAGTATAAAAATGAGGTATGAAAAGTAAAGCCATATTAATATGTTGAGCTATAAAAAGACCAAGTCAACAACTTTTGACATTGCCAGTCCTATGAATAACTCTCTACTATTATGGACTACTGGACTACATTGGATTATTTTGATGAATTCATGCACCTACAGTATTTGAATGGCAATGGAATACTCATCTCTGAAAAAACTAAGCAAAAAAGGGGGATACAAATGAAAGACCATTTTGTATCTGTATATACAAAATAGGTAGGATCGATATACATCTACTCTCTCTTAATTCAATGAGAAGGAAGATTTGTATTCAAGAAATGACTAGCACATATTCAGGATTGATGATTTAATCCATTTGTTTGGATAGGATATCATTTCTGCACCTTGTACCATGAAAAACCACTATAAAGAGAACAATATGCGATGTATTAATTATTGTAATTTTGTACTAACTTGTTTTGAAACTATCTCTCATAGGTATTTATTTTACAATAAAATTAATTTAAAAAATAAAAATTTAAAAAATGAAAGAAGGCATATATTTTCTAGTTAGGAGAAAGCCAGAAATGTATATCTTAAAAATACAAATAATTCAAACAAAATTTGTCTTTTAAAAGCTTATTTCAAATACAAGAGCAAATTAATCAAAATATCTACCACGTTGATTTATAAAAATATATTTGATATTGTTCTTTACAATAATTTTCCTTCTTTGGACATGGATCTAATTTGACATATGACTGAAATGTACTAATCTATGAGGAAAGTGACAACTGTAAAGTTATTTAAAGGGTTTCAATGAATTAGAAAAATGAAACACATATTATAAGTAAATTAATCAATCCATATGATGAAAGAATGTCAGAAGAAAAGGTCATAAAATTTAAATTTGCTTTAGAATTTGAACAACCTTGCCAGATGTGATGGTGCTCACTTATAATGCTAGTAGTTGGGAAGCTGATCTTGGAGGATTACTGTGAGCTTAGTAACCAGTATGGGCGAGTTAATGGCCAGCCAGCTCTACATGGTAAGAGTGGCGCAGGCCTGTAATCCCAGCACTCGGGAGGCTGAGGCAGGAGGATTGTTGTGAGTTCGAGACCAGCCTGAGCTACAAAGTGAGCTCGAGGCCAGCCTGAACTGCATAGTGAGACCCTGTCTCAAAAAGACAAAAAAAAAAAAAAAAAAAAAAAAAAAAAAGAAAAAAAAAA